>JAQFZP010002403.1:0-13844 GCA_034695745.1 Geophilus truncorum | reverse complement strand
TAAAGTCTTTATAGTAAAGTCTCAATATAAGTTAAGTACTTCCGTATTTCTAATTAATAATGTACAACATGAAACAGAAATTGCACTACTTACTGTTAAGAGATTTTTCAAGGTAGTTGCTCCAAGTTTCAGATAAAATTTAATATCAGATTAAATTAAATTGGAATTTCTTCCACTTCAGTGTGTTTTAAATAAATTATATACTTTAATAGGATTACTGTAAATGGTTTAAAGTAAAAACTAATTTTAAATTAATTAACTGATATTTCACTCTCTCAGAAAAAAAAAGACAAGAAAGAAAAGAGAAAACCAATGTCTTAGAAAAACTTATTAAGTGGCAAGATATAGCCTTCATTACAATTAAATAAAAGACAGAGGAAATCCAAACATGCTGCAAATGTCTAATAAGATTATCTCACAGTAGGAAGAAAATTGATAAAAGTACTTTTCCACAGCACAACTGAATGAAAAAATAAATCTTAAACTTAGCCTCTTAGAAAACATCAAATTTTACTTAGAAAAAAAAAATTTTTTTTCTTCTCTTTTAAACCTGCAAACTTTATGTAATGTGTGTACTCACACAGCTGTTCACACAACTTCACCTAATAAATTCACTCAAAATGCTCCTGACATTTTTTCCCACTCAGGATTTTAATTAAATCACATTCTTTTAGTGAGCTATAAAATAAAGCAAATAAGGCAGAAAAGATTTCCAACCCTTCATTCTTCCCTCCAACATGTGAATCACAGTTCTCACACAAAAATTACATCAAAAAACAAACAAAAAATGAAAATTTGCATTCTCAAATTTTCTCTTTAAGCATAATCCAATTCCCTTTGAAAAATTCCTACTGATGTTCTGAATAATTTGCCTTGTCCATAGAGAGCTCAAGGTAAAAAATAGGAGATTGAGAAGAGAAAAGAGGCAAATTCTTTTACTTTTTTTTCTCCTTAAAAATCTGCCCATGGGAAGTGGCTTAAATTTATGCCATCCACCAAATTCTAACTCCAACTTGCTTCTTTGACTTTCCTATCCCTTGAGCAATGAACAGACTTGGCTTCTCAAGCTGAAATATTTCTATTTCAACAGACAATAGGCCTCATAAAATATCAATCCTAAGAAAGGTTGAATTAAAAAGTCATGGAGGTTTAAATAAAAAGCTCCACATGGCAGACTTTGTAATAACTTGAAAAATAGAATTAATAAAGTTCTCATTTTTAAATAATATATAATCAGAGAGTTTTGCCATTTGCTGTTAAAATTTAAAAACTATGTCTTCGTTAAGTCTGGAACCAATGGCACGTAATACAATTGATTTACACTGATTTACACAATAGGAAAATGGTTGCCGAAAGTACATGTGTGAGTTAAGTCTTGTTTACATTGACGCGACGGAACTCGCGAGGCAAATTGTTGCACCAATTCACGTGCGAAAGTCGCGTTTACATTGCCGCAAACCTTGTATATCCGTTGTTCGACAAAATGTCGATTTTTCTCTTTAATTTCTCTCAGGTTTTCTTTCTACCTTTTAATTTATGTTGTTAATGTGTTGTGGATCACTAGATTAAACAGTAGTGGTTATTTTTTGATAATTATGACCTACACGCGAAGCAAAGTCACAATTAAAAAATTTCATCTTGTCATTTCTCTTTGGAAATTCTCGTGCGATCATTCGCGCTAAGATGTGAATTGAATTTGCGTCAATGTGAACGTAAATTCGCGTTAATGTAAACAGACCTTCATACTTGATTTAATCATGTAAAAATAGTAAATAAATATCATATTCGTAATTATTTGCTTAGCACCACTTCTTCACGTCTGCATGACTACTGGAGAATAATATCAATCTGTCCTTTGGCGGCACCACTTTTGCACGTAAATCCCATTGGTTCCAAACCTAATGGATATCCTGTACATTAAGTAATAATCTGACAACTTACCACTGAAAAGCGTAAGACTTTGACAATCCACAACGTGAGCGCCATGTTGATGATGACCATCACCATCAACACCGAGATGAAAAGGTAAAGACACCGTTTGCGCCATCCGTAGATGCCAATCTTATTAGATGATTGATATCGCTGCTGGTTGATATCAGTTGATGACTGCGCCGCTGACCACTCAGCTGCTGAAGCTGCCAGGTTGTTGGACTCCATGGCTCAACAGCCACTCACCACCTTCAAAAAAAGAAACAAGTGAAAAAATAAATATCAACAAAAAAAAGTCAAATAAAACGTCAGCTTCAACTTTATCAAATTGATTAATTAAATAAGTTGAAGAAAAATCCTCGAGTCATTTTACTTTATGCTCTAAATAGATAATAAACGAAAAAATGACGTTTTTTGTTACACGGTTAATGTTGAATGTCTATAAAAATCTTAAAACTCTTCGCTGTTGGAAAAAAAAATTTTCTGCAAACATCCAACATCTTTCACGTCGCTTTTTTTATTTTCATCTAGAAGAAAAAAATTAAAAAAAAAAAAACTTAATTTTTTTTTTTCATCTGTTCACATACTTTATTAAAAGACCACACACTTCACTTTCATCCATTAGACCCGTGTCAAAGTGACGACAAGAATCAAGTAGTTTTCTCAGACATCATTACTCCAGAGATAAAAGCCCTACATCTTTTTTCTCCCTTTTTAAATTCCACCAACTCGCAAAATGCCCATCAATGTCAATTGCGGTTCAACAACTTTTTTTTTCCAAATTTAAAAAAAAAAAAAAAAAATCAAGATTGAGATTTTTCTATTTACGCAATGGGATTATGCCGAATGTCAGCCATTTTCTTCAGTTTCCTTTTCTCTCATAACTTTGAAAAAAGGGAAATAAAAAAAATCTCACACGGAGTGAGTAAAATCCGAAGCGTTTGCACACACCTGGACACAAATCCTCTCTCCTGGCACTCCATTTTGGTGTCACCTCGCTCACGAGAGGGGGTTCCAGTGGAACCATTGATCAGTGTCACGTGCGATACGAAGCTACGTGATATTCGCTTTTCTCTCACCTCGCCGGTCACGTCTGCTCGACCAACCCCGCCACTACTCATTGGGTCCGGGCAATCAGAACACAAATGGTCACTTGTTCATAGCTGGTAATGGACTCGAAGCAGAAAAAAAATGTGGTCCAGAGGTGGCGCCACTTGTTAACGTTGCTGGTCACGTTGGCCACTCTCACTTTGCGGAAGTCATTGCGATCGAGTCGGTCCCAGAGGGAGGGCAGCGACGCTGATATTCGCTACCGGGTGTTCCTTACAAACTGATTCCAGCCAACACCTGACTCATTCTTTCTTCTTTTCCTTTTCTTTTTGCGGGGGCGAGGCTAATGGGTAGTGTGCCGGGAGAAAATTCAATGAAGGGCTTGCAGATATTTCTATATCGTTAAGGGGATTTCTTTGTCTAGGAGCTTATCTCGACATTTCGACCACAAATCATACATGTAATAGAGTAGCAAGGAATAAAAATGGCTTGCTCAGCCCCGTACATCAAACCCCGCTTTAAACCTCGGACTGTTCAAACAAGTTCATTTTTAAACTAATTTCGAATTTTTATGCTACTTTTCTCCCTCCTGAAATTATGACATTATCACTTGTCTCTACTTAGAAATCACACTTGCAACTTTAGGTTTGCACAGCGTACCGTATATTGAATTGTACGTGCGATTTGAAGCGTATATCGTATGTTATTGCATAAATCTTTTGCCATACATTACCGTATATCGTACAAATTTTCGTTTGCCGCACATCGTATAAAAATACAAATCATATTTTGAAGCGCGAAAAGCAAATTAGGTCTTCAAACTACCCCAAATTTCGACATTTTTACAAAATAAGTTTATTTTTACAAATATTGAATTTCGAAATGTCTGGCAGAATTTAATTTAAAAATCGTATAGCGTACCGTACATTAATTAAAACCGAGCGTATAATACACCGTACATTGGTGACAAAATTTGGATGCGTAAACAAGTAGTGTGCCATACATATACGATACGATATACGATACTGTCCGCTACGAAGCATACACAAAATGTACGCCGTACCCTAAAGTTGCAAGTTGTGTTAGAAATAGCCAATCACACAAAACTTGGCAACCAACTAAATCTCCTCGCCTAAAAAATTGAAACTGACAATTTTCCCACCAAAGATCTTCTATTAATTCTCTCTGTACCGTATTACTTCTTTTGAAATTAAAATCATTTTCCCATTTTGCTCATTCCCCAGGAAAAAAAAAACCAACTTTATTATCATCTCGCCTTTAAGATATCTTATCCTCAATAACAGCCACAAAAGAACACTTCAAGTGACCACATTACTGTGATTGAATCTCGCAGAAAAAAAGACAAAAACAGTCAATGATACCGGACCTCCATTGCAAGAGAAAAATTAAACAGCTGAGTTTAAAGCAAGATAGTGAGAGAAAGACTTGGTTGCTTTGCCATTACAGAGCTCTGAGTAGTAGCACCAGGTGCATCTATCAGTTTGCCAACATTAGACCAGGTACAAGTGATGATGTTTTTCTCAAAACATTGTGTCCTGTAATTACTTGGAAAGCAGAAAGTAAGAAAGGAGGTACAAGGAGATTGTTTGCTTTGGAAAAACTTGTTCCTTCTTACACCAAAGGAAAAAAGAATGGCGAGTGAATGGTTTTTTGCTGCGCACTTATTTCCCAAGACCACACGTGAATCTTTGCACCAAGATTCAACTGCAAATGATGCGAGTCTGTTCGCTTGGAAACGGATTCAATTAGTTTCCCTCCCAAAAGATGATGATGCTTCTGCCGCTCTAAGATTACTTCCACAGCACTTCCTGGTTTTCGTCCGAGTCCAACTCGGCTCTTGATTACAATCTTTAGCATTGTGTGACTTAAAATCGACTACTCGCGCTGTACACCTGGTGGATGAAAGTGAAACCCGCCATTTCAAATTCCAATATATTGAAGTAGTTTCTTCCTTTCAGCAGAAGGGAGAAATCATTTTTATAAATGGAAGGTGTTGATACAGTAGAAATATTGTTATTGTGCAAAGTTTTAGTATTAAAAAAGTTTGGGAATGTGGTAGGTAGTTAATCTAACTTTTTATTATATACTGCAGAACACATTTATGTGAACATCATGTTTTGTTTGTTATGTTTAAGTAGAAGTACGTAAAAACCATTAACAGAGTATAATTCCCAAGGCATTTTAATCCTATAATCACATAAAAATCATAATTGCTTAATATTGTAAAAAAATTATTGCAATTTGTTTGTCAGTGCACAAAACATCTACCATTGTGAAAAACTTATAAATTGGTCTCAATATCATACAAATAGCTACCAGTAAGTGCTTTGTTAATGATTCGCCACCAATTAAAAAGTTACCTCTAACGTCATGTCATTATTTCTTAAGTTGCTGGAAGCAGTTCTACTTTGCCACATTCTTTTTTCCCCTAGGCCACTTCTTGCTCACTAGTCTTGGGAGGTTTGAATTCCTAGTATTTTTTATCAAATGTTTTTATTTTTATTTTGCCCTTCTAGACAGTGCTTCTTTCTTTTTACCACTGACCTTGCCTTTTCTAACTTTCTTTTTGCTTCCTATTGCACACACAACAGTCATAGAACACCACTCAGTGACATTCATTCTTGCAAATTTGTCTCTTTTGAATTTCATTTTCTTTGTTTGTGTGAAAAGTAGATGTGAAAAATGGGTGAAGATTGATAAATAGGAAAATGAAAAAAATATTTTCCCTTTTGCATGTCACTCAAAGAATGTTTGGATTTCCACCTTTACACACTTTAAAATTTCCCATGCATCACGTGATAGCAGTATTGATTTCCCACACATCTTTTGGGACGAATCATATGATGAGACAGAGCAGGTTATTGGCAATTCCTGCACATCACCGTGAATGAATGTATTCATCAAATGTTCTGATTTCTCAATTAACAACTTTTTCTCCCCTTTTCTGCAAGAACCAACCACTCTGGCGGTGAGGGTGACAATTAAAGAAGATAGAAGACTACACTTTTGTATTGCTCGCAAATATTAAACTAAACTAAATTTAGAAACCAGATCAATGCAAACCAGATGTAAATAAGCAAATTTGAGTATGTCATTCAAGTCGACATTTGTTTTTAAACTATAATCAAATTTTTATTTCTTTGAAAAAAAGTTTTATATTGGGTTTCCAGATTGCAAACAAAAAATCATTTTATATCAAATTGCTGACATCAATAAATAAATCATTGCAGTTGTTGTGACAGCCGTTGACAATGACAGGGGCGCTAAGCCCACTTTTCACCGTGCGATTTATTATTGAAAAGCACTACTGTACTGGCTAACTTTTAAAAACCCAATAGTTAAAGGGAAAATTATTTACTTTTTGCTATGTGCGTATCCGACTATTACAATAGAAAGTCAACATAATTTGTCACTTCACCACAAGATGTCACTAGCAAGATGTGAAATTTTTTCACCATTTTCTTTTCACTCTAATTTTTTTTCAAATCAGCCTTCATTTGCCTACTCCACTGCAACAAAAACTCGTATTTGGGGTGGCGAGGGGTGGTGATGGGAGGTTGAGTAGGAAACGATACGATTTTGGAAATTATTACTACATTCCGTGTCAGTTGCTTCTGACAGATGAACGCAATCCGAGACACACAGCAGAGCAATAAAATAAGACAACTGTCACGGCAGACTCGTGCCAGGGCCTTTTATTAATCCATCCAAGGACAATGGCGGCAGAAATAGCGGAGGGGGAGTCGTCCATTTTTATATGGGCGACAAATCACACGAGACAACCCCGCTACGAGAACATCCCCATTGATTCGGGGACGGGCATGACTCGCCTACTAAAGACCTACCAACAACATGAATAAAATTCAAAAAAACCCAACTGAGAATTCAATGCGAGAGTTCGGATGAGTGACAAGTGAACGTTTAAAATAAAAGAGAAAAAAATTGCACGAATTAAAGGGATAAAAAGGGGTGAAGGAATTGGCAGGTTGGCAGCGAGTTGGAGAGGGAGAAAGTACAGTAATTTGGTGATAATTTATATTCCCAGCAGCCATTAAGTTTCACTTCGTGTCGTTATCGTTTCGAGATGATGCTATCGTGGTAATTAATATCGTGGAATCGTAAAAAACTCATCCTTGATGAATTGAAAGCATTTGTTCTTCAAAAAATAAAATATGAAAAATTGAAGTAATAAACAAAATGAAAAATAATTTTAAGCCTAAATCACTTGCCTCTATTTAGTAAAAAGGAAATGCGAAATCTAGTGACATTATTTCGTGCGATAAAGTAACATTCATGCCTCAATTTGTGCCTCGCACCATGTCGTTTTTTAAAATGAAAACCAAGCCTCAACTACTTTACATGTAATTCAATCTTCACTTGCACGTAAGACTAAATATAGACATCAAGAGAGCACGACATTCATCCCCTTTTAGTGGGAATTTTATCCGATGCATCAAAATCCGCACTCAAACCAACTCATATGGAAACCTTACCTTAATCCCACAGCTCGAAATTACTTCTAAAAACTTTAATATATTTTTCCACTTGGTTTTAAAGCTCAAAACAAAGCAAATGGGAAATTCTATATTTTAAAGAAATATTTCTACTTCCACAACGTATTTGCTTCAAATTTCTCTGGCTTTTCATTCTTTCTGAGTTATTTGAACAAAACCTACACGCGGCTTGATTTACCAAGTTCCTACCGATTCGCCCGAGGAATACCCCCTTCAATACAAATAAAAAAAAAAAAAAAAAAATTCATTTCTATCTCAAAAAAAAGAAAAAAAAATGAAAATCCCTCGCAGCCATAGAACAAAGAAAGTAAGAAAAAAAAAAGAGCTTCTTATAATCGTATTAAAGCTTAACCCTAAATTTAAAAGATTAAAAATTGACTTTAATAAAAACATTATGGCACAATATGAATAATTCAATGGGTGTTTCAATTCAAATTCGCTATCAGATCGGAGCGAAATTTCCCTCACAGAGCGATAGTTGCCCCTGAGCGTGAGGCGAGCTGTCCCTCACGGCACGCAAGTTGAGATGGAAGTCTTTTATTGATTTATCCGGGACCCCCATTCAAATGTAGTCGGTTGTGGTGGCCCACAGGCACACGTGATACTTCCTCTCTTCCTCTGGTCATGAATTAATTCCACACAACCTTGTTTCCTGCTGCTTATGTCAACACGAATTGTGCAAACTACACTCCGTTTGAATCCTCTAGAATTTATTCCGCGCATCATGTCGGCTGATTCGCTTCATAAATAAATTTCGGAGCTGATTAATTCCATTCCAAACTTCCTATTGAAATTAACACGTTCCTGCTTAATTTATATTGTCTTTTCTTTGCTAACTACCGGTAATGCTAATATTTGACAACCTACAAACCCATCATTTTTCTTTTCGACGTTAGTAAAGAAATTGTAGAATTATGACTTTATTCTTCTATTCCCATTTCCCATTTCAAATACAGTATTGTCTTGGTACTGAAAATCAATTTTAACCATTACCAAAATGTTTCTCTTAGATTTATGTCTATGCCCATAAGCATTTACAGTGTTACGTGACAAGAAGAAAGATACTGTGTGGACCGATTGATGTAATAATGACAAGTGAAGGTTTGATTATGACTATTGTACTAATAATAGATCAACTGATCTTAAATCATTCATGAAACACGCAAACTCATGTTACGGCATTAACAAACCCATCAAATTTCATTATCTATCTAAAACTATATTTTGAAGTTGTGTCTGTCTGTCTGTCTGTGTGTGTGTCTGTGGATCTATAGGTTCGTTTATTTGCCGCGCGATTTTCACCAGATTTTAAAGAAACATGCCCAACAGAATTCTAAGACAAAATGCGAAAAAACATTTGACCAGTCCCTTTTAGATTCCCCGCAAATGGACAACAGGAATGCTTAGAACACGAAGTCGCATGCGCATGCATTGTTACCACCGAGAACACGCGGGACAGGGTCGACAATGCCACACGAAGTAGCAGGAGCTTTTACAACAACATTTTCAGTATAACATCATCCCAGGCAACAGTGCACAATAGATTTGCATGGGATGGTGGGAAAAGCTGACAACACAAGTGATGCACAATAGCCTCGCAAACAAAACCATTTAGGGTTATCACCAACTCAAAAACACAGCGAACACTGTAGCGAGCGATTCGCGCGAGGCGTTTAATAGTGCACCCGGGACGGGAACAGAATAAAAGTCGGGATGGGAACAAAATGAAGGCCGGGACAGGATTTAACAAAAAGGACCAGGGAATCAAGGACATAAAAGTAAAAAACCCACAAAACACAACCACTGAAAACAACACATTAAAAACACAAAACAAAACCCCATAAAAATATCCTACTGTAAACAACACAATTAAAAAAAAAACAAGCTACTGTATCCCGTAGCGAAGCACGGGTGTACAGCTAGTAAATAAATAAATAAATAAATAAATATTGAGAGGTGCCTAAAACAATTTTAGGCAACAATATAACTTAATAACATGATTGTTTGAGTTTAATATTGTAACAACCGGTGGTTAGCAAGTGGAGTAGGTTTGTAAAATAGAGAAAGGTTTATATTTTATTTAAGTTAGTTTAAATGTAAAAAAAAGTACAATATATATTGCAGGTATATTAAAAATGTTATTTTGGTTTAAAACCCTTTAATGTTTAAAAACTAGAATGGTAATAGTAATTTAAACAGTAATACTAGAGATACAGTCAAACCCCTCAAATCCGGACATAGGCGGGACTCGGAAAAAGTGGCCGGATTTGAGAGGTGGCCGGTCACGAGGGAGTTTTTAGCGTAAGGGGACATTGAAAGGGGCCGAGACTTTTGGCCGTAATTGAGAGGTGGCTATGTCCGGATTTGAGGGGTTTGACTGTATTGCATAAAATATAGTCAGAGAACAGAGATGAATTTAAATTTGATTAAAATTAAAAAATGAGATCAGAATTAATCGTAAATATATGTTAATTATAATTAGTATTTTTTTTTATTTAAATTTAATACATTCTTTAAACTTGATATTACAACATCACAATTTTCTATTTTAGGAACTAGTAGCAGAAATCCACAGATTATCAAGGAAACAACCAATTATTAGTGAAATTGACGAATTAAGGACAAAATTGGCAGAAGAAGAAAAGATAGTCAATTGCTGGGAGAAAAAATACTGGCAACTCCAGAAACAAGTAATTCTTACAAACAAAAAACAAACAAACCAAACACAAAATTGCATAATTACAAATAACTAAACTTGAATTTTAAGATGGTCGAATGCAACATCTGTGTTCAGCAAATGAAGGAAAATTGTCCTCCATCTCAAAGCAAAGTAAAACAAACCAAATATTTATTAAATCCTTCATTTTAATAATTTATTTATTCATTTAGGTCAGTACTCGAACAGTTGGACTTCAAGTGCAGCAACAACTACAAAATATCGTAATTATAACTTCATTTTTAAAACATTTTTCCTTCATCTATCTAACGACTTAGCTTTTACTGAAAGGTTCAAACAGGTGATAAGAGTTGTGAGACAGACTTCAATAATATTTTGCAGTTGCGGCCACCATCTCAGAGGCGATCGACAAACAATGTCATTACTTTAGTGCCCATGGCTGCAGCGCCACCTGCAGTGAAGAAACCAGATTCAGCTTCGACTGTCACGCCGCCAAAGGTAGGAAGAATAATGTTTAAATTTGAAGTTTGAGATTAGTTTTTGTACTTTGGCCAGATATTACTATGGCCGGATACAAGTATAAAAGAGTCGACTGTAATTATGTATAAGTCTGTTTTGTAAATGGAACTTTTCCGATCGCGTACATGCATATTCGACTTATACAGATAGACTGAAAAAAGGAATTCTTTTGGGACTGCCTGTACTGTAATTTACTTCCTTTTGCCAGAATGTCAAGTATAAACTTGTGAAACAAAATGAGGAGTCAAACCCTAGAAAAAGAAACGCGAAACAGATAGATCAGACGCCGAAGGAAAGACAAGCGTGGAATAGAGATAGAAAGAGAATTCGCAGAGCGATGCAAACTGAGGAAGAAGCTGCTCTTGAACAAGAAAAGAATAGAATTAGTCAGGCTTTGATACGAGCTAAGAAATGTGTCGAAAAGGAAAGTAGTACAGTTTGTCAACCAGTTAGTTGGAAAGACATGAAATGGTTGCAGGAAGTTGCTGAAATGGAGAAAGAGAAATTCAATCCAGTCTACAGGAAAGTTCAAGGGGGATACAGAAAGATTGTTGTAAACCAGGAAGGTCTGACGGATGTAGTTGTGGAAAAAGAAACTGAGTCAAGTAAAAAGTAATGAAACTCAACAAATGAAGGTGAGAATGGGAGTTGTCAAATTTTATATTAGAGAGTTAGCGAAAACTTGGACCAAGTTACAAACTTGCAAACATACGAACCAAAAACTTTGCTCGTTTGTAAGTTGGTAACTTGATACCTTCAATTTTGTCAAACAGTTTGCAGACAAGATTAACAAACTTACTGTTGTAAGAGTAGTGAAGACGAGGTGTTACATAATTTCCTGTTCATTGGTTAATCTTTTATTTTCATTATTTATTTTTAGTTAACACCAGCTGTAAGTGTGAGCCTTCTCTCCAAATCGCAAAACAGTATCGCCATTCCGTCAAATTTATTGGTTACATCAACTGGAGGCAACATGGTACCAAAAGTATCTACCGCTTTTGCTCCTACCGTTCGATCTACGCTAGACTTTCAACGAAAAGTGCAAGTATGTTTTCATTTACAGTCGTTGTAAAAAATTTTCTTCTTGGTTTTTTTTTATCTATCTATTTGTGTTATTATTTCTAAAATTACCAATCACTTATATATGTTGTTTTTAAGCACCTATTTGTTGCTTATTGTAACATATGAGTGGAAAAATCTCATATGAAATTAAGTATGTTCTAGTAACTTTATTTGTACCTGGTTTGTCAATTGGCAGACATTTTTATTTACAACATTATTCTATATCCCTATTTGTAATTTTAAATTAATCACTGGCTTATTTTGACTCATTTAATTTCAGATTTGGGCTCCAGAAAAAAAAAAAAAAAAAAGTACACTTTAAAATGCATTATGTTGATTCAGTATTCTTAGCTTGTTTTTAGTCTATGTGATATTAGCTTTTCTAAGACTGCAAACTGATAGTGTCTAAACTATAAAATTTGAAATTGATATTAATTTTTTGATATTCACCTGTAAATAAAGATTATTAAGTATACTGCCACGTGCCATACCGTAATGATATAGAAAGCGGTCATAAATGTATAGTATTTTATATAACGTCAGATATATAAAGTGTTCCTTTTGAGTTTATCTTTTAAAGTGTGATTTTTACTACAAAATTGTCAAATAGTTTGTGTAATACGTGATTGTCGCTGTATTTCAAATTAATTTTTTTTGGGTTTTCGAGAATAAAAATATTCAAAATAATGAATTAGTTATATAAGGAAATTTTTTTATTTTTTGTGTTTTGCTTAAATGTTTGTATTGATTTTGTGATTTTTTTCACAGGCAACTAGTACAAATCCAGTTCCAATCAAGTTAGTTGCGAAAGAAGCAGTGAATCAGACAATGCCGACCACGGTTAATACAACTGTCGCTACTGTTGCGGCTCCTGCCATTGGACCGAATTCAGTGAAAATAATTGATTTAACGGCGGATGAGGACGAAGACGAGACCAATGCGAAACGAGGTAAAAATAATGGGTTCTGTACTTTTTACTACACGTTTTTCCTTTCCCTGATTTTCACACATAAGAAATTCTGAATTTACCTCTCTCTGACTTTTCTCACTATTTAATTTATTTTTTCCTGTTATTTAAACTAAATTCTGCATTCAAAAGCATGAAAATCTTACAAATGGTAACTTTTTTTTATTCAGTTTAAATAGTGTGAAATAATGAATTAAATAATGAGAAAAGTTAGGGAGTGGTTAATTCAGGAATTTTTTAGTGTGAAAATCAGGGTAAGGAGTGTGTTAATATGAAAATTATTTTAAAAAATATTTTTATTTTAAATTTATTTATTTTTTTATTTATTTTTTTAATATTTTAGTGACGAGAGCAGACCAGTTGACTACCACTACGCCGACTTCACTGCCAAACACTATAACTATAACGACAATAAAACCGACAACGGCGGTCACTGTTGCTAATCAGAGACCGGTCACGTTCAACGCAGCACCAGTTACTAAGGCACCGGCTACTAAGGCACCCGTCACTAAGGCACCGGTTACTAAGGCAAAAGTTCCAACTTCTGACCTTGTTCAAGGATCACCTGTGGTTTTCACATCGGGGAACTCGATTCAGCAAATTCAAACGCTCCTCATGCGGAGTGGGACGACTTTAATTCCAGTGACATTGACAGGTATTATAAGATAAAAATAATTTTTTTAAATAATTATTTTTTAATTTTATATTATTATTATTATTATTAGATGCAGCGCCACCTACGCTTAAAACAGTGGTTGGCACCACGATTCGAAATCCCATTGTTGTGACTAATACAACACCTGTGCAGAATAACGTGCAAATGGCTGGCATCGCGCCATTTCCAAAGACGGTGACAGTTGTGGCAACGAAGACGACTTCTTCAACGCCAACGACTAATACGACGACGAGCACGAGTGCCTCCGTTCCATCTGTGATTACTGCGAATACATCGACACTGTCGAAGCAGGCCGAGGTCGTTTCGAGGGTTTCGCCGCTGTCTCATGTAGGTTTTGTTTGGTTAATTTTATTTTAGTTTTAGTTTAGAATTGAAATTATTTTAAGTTGGTTGATTGGGATTAGTGTTGAGACTTGCAGTGAAAATGCA
>JAQFZP010002402.1:0-13845 GCA_034695745.1 Geophilus truncorum | reverse complement strand
CGGCATATGGCAACGCTGTAACTCGCGCTATGAGCTTCGACGTTATTTTGAGTTCATCAAAACCCAACTAAAAATTTTAATTTGATATATTTATAATTAAAAAAGTAAAATATATAACGTACCGTATTTAAAGAACTAGTCCACAATCTGGATCTAATTCTAAAGTAAACGTGATCTCCTCTCGCCAAGAAATGAGCAGAGCAAAAAATCTGAGTGCAAAGTGTCGATCCGCACGACTACTAAAAAAAGTTCGTGTATTGTCATTTGAGTAGAACAAATTTTTTCACTTGCAAATATTTCTCACCAATTCCTTCTCAAACCTCGCATCAGCATCTCTTCTTGGACGCTGCTTGTTATTATTAGTTTGGTAATGCAGCGACGAGTTTTCGCCTTGATCGTCTATATTTACAACATTGAGCGAAGATTGGCTCAATGGTGGAATGGATTTATCAACCTTTTTTTAAAAAAAAAAAATTAATTATGAATTCGGATAAATTTATTGTTTTGTCTTACGGTTAAGTTGAGGTAATTAACACTAGGGACCACTTCGCATCGCCCTAAACCGGACGCTTCGGGCTGGTCAATTAAGTAAAGTAAATCGTGACTAGCTAATGTATATGTGGGCCATAGAATGTAAATTTGGGCTTCGATAATTGGACTTGGTCCGCGATTAAAAATCTAAAAAACATAAAACAATTAATATTAAATTTTAGAAATTTTCTATTTCTAAAAAATACGTTATAAAGATGAATTATTTCTGGTCCCACGTCGCTTTCGTGAGTAAAGTCTTTCATTTGAGACATTGTTTTGTTATACAGCACTATGTCGGGTATTGAAATTCTGAAAACAATAAAATTAAAAAAATTTGGAAAAAAAAATGTAACAAAATTTCGTTACCCCGAAAGTATTAAATCAGCTTCTAATTTCACAGGTATTCGATGTAACCACACGTTGTTAAACTCAGTAGTGACATTTTCAGGATTTGTACTGTTCACGTGCATTACAAACTCGTATTCATTACTTGTTGAATTTACGAATTCTGGGGAAAGTAAAATAGTAAACGACACCTAAAACAAAAAATAAAAACAAATATTTTAAAATTTAAAACGTTTCAACAATTTCTGCTTTTAACCATTTGATTGGCTTTGAGAGGATTCCCTGCATTGCACTGATACTCGTTGGATGTTTGAGAAATTGATCGACACGATACTGGTAAATCCTTTAAAATAAACAAAAAACTTTTTAGTCTACTTTTGCTTTCGAGTGAAAAATCAATGTTTTAGAATATAATACATGATTAATAAAGTAAATGCTTAAACATGGGTCAACATACGATCGATCGCTGATCAACATTTATGTAGTCAATTCCTGCAGGGATTTCTACGTAGAAATTTGTTTCAAAAGCATCCTCTCCGATGTTTGTGATGTTAACGAGTAACTCGAGCCGTTCCCGACTTCCCATTACGTATGTAACAAAATTTCTAAATTCAAAAATAATTAATACTTTCATATATTTTATATTTAAAAAAAATTATATTTACGATTTGCAATGTATTTGTAAATCAGGAATGCAAATGTTGTCTTTCCCGCAATCCTTTTGAATGATAATCTGAGAATAAATTTATTATTATTAGAAAGAAATCACGTGGTAAATTGATTTATTTTACTTCTTTTTTAAGGTTGGAAGAAACACTCTGATCGAGTGTAGGTTTCAGGCCATTAACGCCCGATCGCATGTCCACTAAAGTGTAATTAATGTCAACCACAATCGGGGTTAATTTATCCTGCACCGCGCTCTACCGGGAAAGATTTGACAAAAATTTAACAACAGAATACTTTAATTTAATTTTTTTTGGTTACCTTTATGTAAATAAAAATACTTTTGCAATAAATAGATTCCTTGTGGAGCATAGCAGTGGAATTTTGAACGTGATCTTGTTGGCTTGCAAGAAAGTAAACTCGAGGGCCACTCGTCTTGAGCACGTCCAATCGAGTAACGAACTCAAACTCTGCAACGACAAACATTTGTACTCAATTTGTCCTGGTCGATGAATTCGCTTCACTTGTCTCACCTAACTTAGAGTTTACCCCGACACCTGAATACTCGAGGCACAAGTGGATCACAACGCACGACACTAGAGTTCCGTCCAACAAACTACACCCCTTTTCGTCCAGATTAATTTTCTCCGGATTCACTGATAAACTGGCCGACACTCTAACTACTGGTCTCGATCTAAAAAACAAACAAAATTTGACAAAAAGTGACATTTCCCCATTTCTAAATCATATCTTACTTGAATAAAAAAGCTTTATGGGAGGTGTACGCTCCAACTAGTAAATCTACAAAAACATATATCCATTTTCAAACACATTAAATATTGCAACTTTTAACCCTAAAATCACCTGGATACTCATTCACATCCATGTCCAATCCCCCTGACAACGAAAATCCAAACGTGAATAAATCTGGATCTACAGATTCAGCAGAAATAACCTAAAAAAATAAAAATATTTTTTAAATAGAATAAAAATTACTCAATTTTCTGTGTAACTTTACCTGAGCAGCTTTAAATCGAACCCCTTCTTCAGACCCGTGAAATATATACACAACTCCCTTCGCGTTTGGACCGCCATAAGGAGCGCCGACGGCGAAATCTAATTTTTTAAAAGACTGAATAAATCAATACGCTTTTCAGCAGAGATGAAATACTTTGAAGAAAATTAATTTTTTTTTTCCTTTTTTATTTCGGCAGTGTAGAAAAAGATTTTCTCCATCAATCTACTTGCAAATGACATCTCGAGATAGCAGCAAATCAGCAATTCTCTTAACTCGGGATTTTACCAGGGGATTTGATGCTCATTCATCAAACAACTGTTTCCAACTCATCAGCCTCTAATGAACCGACTTTTCTCGACAAACCAGAACCACTTTACCACGAGCAACACCAACTCACCGCAAACTTCATTACTGCGCCCCAACAAAAATGGCAAATTACCACACAAAAAAAATTAAAAGTTTTCTTCCACCAATTAAAAATCACAAACGTTAACTTAATACAATCAAATAATTTTTGACCTGTTAAAAGATTGCATTTTGGAAATTAGCTGCCCCTTGTAGCATGAGTTGCCTGCAATGCTTTGGTTGATTTTGCATTGCAGTAAATTCATACTGCAAGGGGCAGCTTTAAGTAATGTCAGCACAAAGACAAGAAATTACCAGAAGTAAATAAAGATAGAAACAGGGTGATGCAACAATATTTTACACATATTATTGTATATAATCAATAAAACACAACACGAAAATATAAAAAAATAAAAAAGCAACCTCCGAATCCGTCTCGGTTGACGTCACCCGCTGATGTAAGTGATAAACCGAAGCGGGCCTTCGATTCACTCCCGTCCAATAAATGGCGAGTTTTAAAGTGATGCTGTAGAAAACAAAATATTCTCGTTTTAAAAAAAGTAATAAATGATAAAAATAACTCTTTTTCTGCTTTAACCGTTGGATCCTGATAAATAATGTAGACGCGACCGGTCTCGTAGCTGCCGTCTTTGGTCTTCAAATCGGAATAAAACGGAGCTCCCACTACGATATCGTCCAAGTCATCTCCGTTTACATCAACGACGCACAGCGAGTAGCCGAAATAAGATCCCATTTGCTCGCCGGTGATGTTATGAAGGTTGACCAGTTTCGAGTCGAACAAAACGACCTGAAATACAAAATAAAAAAATTCCGATTTTCAAGTTTAAAAAATGCGTTAAGGGGCTAATTAAACGCGGTCACAAATCTGCCGCAGATGTAATTAAGAAAAAGGTAAAGAAAAAAAAGTAATGAAGCAAATTAACGGTTTCTTAGCTGCGCGAGATAACGCAAATGAGTTGATATTAAGAACGCCGCATGATTGCGTTCTAATTTACAACTTTTTTTTATTTATTTATAAATGCAATCATCTTTTTGAAGTTTATAAATAAAAATATTTTTACTTTTCCGGTCAAGTTGCTGCCCCTTGGCATTCCGACGGCCACATCGAGCTCCTCGTCGCCCGAGAACTGACCAATCGCCGACGAATAACCTGCAAAATCAGTCCCACATTTCAAGGGTCAAAGAAACACAAACAAAGTTAATTAAAGCTCCTTTGAGGCGCAATTTGTAAAGCCAAACCCAAATCGATCGACAGTTGCATTTGAATTTTTTAAATAAAAATAAATAGAAATTGCATGGTATATCGCTCGTTCGAGTGGCTGTAACGAGGCCTGTTTTGGTTTTATTCAAATAGAAATGTTTAAACGCGTGTAAAATAAACTAATTTCAAAATCAAATTAAGCTCAAAACGAATACAATCGCGAGCAATGAGTAAAATGGAAATTCCTAGCAATCAAAACTTAACATGTGTGTCTCGTAAACGCAAATCATGCGCAACAAACCGATTAAGCCTATTTCCTAATGCACCACTCATAAAACGCCTGGAATTTTGTTGTTGTTTCTGCGTTAGTGCATTCAATGTTTACCTAAATAACTATCGTCGTCGTTTGCGGGTCCTTCCTTGGTGCCAATTAAATCGGCTCGCGAAAGCAGATCCTGGACGAAGATCTGACCTAAATTAAAGAAAAAAATTAAAACTCGTTTAGAAACTTCAGATTTGTGCTGCATTTCAACATTACCAGTTTTCAGATATATAAAAATGACTTTTAGTAGTAAAGTAGCGCCCTTACACGGTTATAAAACAAACTAATCAAGAAAACAAAGATTTTCTCCAAGTTTTAGCACAATCTTTCGCATTTTTTTTTTAGAATATTATTCTTCGTGAAATAAAAACTGAATTATGAAACACTACTACATATAAGATATATTCTAGATGAGTTTGAAGAGTTGACATTTATATGTATCAGAAATTTTAAATTGATCCAGAATATCAAAAACAGTATTAAAAAAATATATAAATTCTATGCCAGATTAATTCTTATGTCTGTTATAAATTCCAAAAATGCCCCATAAACCAATTTTTAGTTCACGTACAATAAAAAAAATTAAAGAAATTTTAAAAATCCTTAATTTTTTTTCCCGAGTAGTTCGTGTTATTGCTATTGATGGCGCCACAAATACAAACGACTAAGCTAGATAGTACCGTAATGAATTAACAATTTTGTGACTGACTTTCCACAAGACTGAAACGCAATGCAAAGTCAAGAACAATTTTATCTTAACATTGTTGAGTCCGAGTAAGTGATCTATTAACACGAGCAGATAAAAACAGTATAGAACCAAGTTGATAGCTGCTGTTTCGTGTCACGTTGATTCTCGCAGGAACCTTAATGAAATTCATTTTGGCACCCAACTCTTCGTCTTTTCAACAACCAACTATTTATGTGTCTGCTGGGATTTAGACAACATTTCTTGGAATTTTCACAGCTCCCTCGAAACAAAACGCGGAATAATTTCCACAATTCCCCCGAGACCACATTTCTATAAATATACATAAGCAAACTTTTCCCTTCCCTCTGCAATCATTTGTTGTATTTATTTAAATATGAAATCACAACATGTGGTAGGGAAAAGTTTATTTGCTCACTTCGGCTTTAAAAGAAAATAGAGAGACGTTTTCCCGATAATTCGATATCTTGTCCATTTACTTTAACTTTATTTATTCACTGCAATTTTTCTTGTGCTGTCGGCTATCGAAGAAAATGGGGGAAAAGTTCAATTTGAAAAATTTAGCTTTCTTAAAGAACTGTTTCAAGTGCTTTTACAATCCCATTCTGTTATTATGTTTTTTGTCTTTTACACTTGACTAAAAAAATTTAACCTCTCCTCTCAAGAACTCCCAAGCTAAATTTAAACAAAACAGCTTGTAATTTGGCGTGTCATTGAAAAATCAATTGCAAGCCAACACAACTAATGTCAGCAATTATTGCAAAGAGCAGATCCTCCTTTTCCTAGTTGTGTCTCGACTTAAACACGCACTAAACACAGCTAAAAGTAGGAAATAACACGACAAAGTACAAGGCAGATTAAAAAGGAGCAGCGCAAATTGTATTGGGCCTTGGTGTATATAAAGCGACATCGTTGCCGCGCCTTTCATTTCCTTCATAATTTTACACTTCCTCGATTGTTTGCGCCGTGCCAAATAAATTTCGTGCGAATACAAGGAAGATCGGCTCAACTAGATGCTGCAAGGTAATTTCCTTTTGTCCTCTTTGACTCGGTTAATTGCTCGCCTCATCACAATGGAAGGATCAAAAATTGCATTGACCTTTCGAGACTTACGTGTCTCTTGATAAGCAAAGGATTGACCGTTGTAGTTTGGCACAACTGATGCTATTAACACGAACGCTAGCACAACTCGATGCATTTCGTCTCTTGCATTTTGTTTATTACTTAGAAAATTGTTTTAAAGACCAAGAGAACTTATAATAGAATTTTAGACTAAAACCGTGATAAACATCTAGCTGCCCCTTGTAGCATAAATTACCTGCAATGCTTCTATTAAAAATCAACAGATTTTTATGTAAAACTGATTCAAAATTTAGCCTTGTAATTCTATGTACAATAATATGATTTCTGTTGTCAAAAACTAATTATGCAATTTTAAGATGGCAAATACAGTAATTGCATATGACTTCTCGCTGTTATTATTTTACACTAATTATAATAAACTAAATATTATTCTAAATTATAGTTTGTTTTGAGTAAATTTATTTTGAATAATAAACCTGTTCAGTTGACCGACTTTTAAATGTCACTTAATCTCATTTTCTAAAATAACAATAATATTTACCTTGCCAATACCAACTGCCAACTGCTCCTACGTATAGCCGCCGATTATCCTGTAAATAAACAAGAAAATTTATTTATTTGCATAAAATCCTATCAATTAAAATAAAAATAAAATTCTAAAAAAAAAAAACCATTATCAATTCAAAACTATGCAGCTGCCTAACAACTCATCAATCCAAGAGCAAAAATCAATCCAACTTTCTTTCATCATCAACATCTTTCACTAAAACCTAATTAAATTACATCTTCAAAGACGAAACCCGAACTTTTATCTCAACTAATTACACATACATTGTGCAATTTTTAAAAAATTGTATAAAAAAAAAGTTTCATTTTGCCCTTGGAAACGGTCCTCGGAGAACCGCTTTTTCTGGCCACTCGAGACTCGCATTTACATAGGGTTCTCGTCTTCTCGACCCCGTAATCGTCGGCACTCGCCAGCACCCCCTGGAGGACTTATGTATAGAAATGTCGATCGAAAAGGTCCTTCTTCCTCACTTCATGGACGGCGAAGTTTTATGGTGTCGAAACCATACGAATCTACGATATCACGTGCACTCGGATGAGTGACTTCGCTCCACACTCTTCACCCGTAGACACAAACTTCCTTCTGCACAATTTCTCGTCCATTCTCGCAACTGCGAGGGTTTGCAGATGTATAAAAGAGAACCACTTCGTTTTACGTTTATTTCCCTCCCACAAATTCAAAGGTGGGTTTTCATTTTGTTAATTTTTTTTCTTGTAATGTTTGATTCTATTCTTAAAATTTTCTTCAAACAGAAATAAATTTGATAAATTTTTCAAAATTCTAGGGTTTTAATTTTTCAATTCCACAATTTCTCTAAATTTTATGAATTTTATTTTTATCATATGATTCTTTTATGTTCTCAATAGATGGCACTGTATTTTATGTACACTACAGTCGCTTTAAAGTTTGTACACGGATCGAAATCGTTTAATTTTATGCTGAGGTAAGCAGTGTTGCATTACGTACAATATGAGTGCTTCCATTGTTGTAAATTTAATTAGAAATAATATTTTTTACAAGTTCTAAATATTAAACCAAAAATCCATTAACCTGCAAAAAGCACAAACCACAGAGAAAAACCACAAAAACAACTTCCATTGCTTCTCCAAACATTGTTCTTTCAAATTAAATTTAAAAATTCAAAAAATACAAAAACCAAACAAGAAAAAAAAAATTAAACAAATAGAAACTTGCAAAAAACAACTACGCTAAAATCAATACAATTTTCCCCGAAAAAAGCAAACTCTCATTCTACCGAAAATAAGTCGTCGCCTGGAAGAATTCTTTCATTATTGATCAACTACTGGGTTTTAATTCTTGCAAAAGATTCATTAAAGTGCAATCTGGTGTGGAGTGTGGCAAATAAAAAAAAAGAAGAAAAAATGGGTGGCACACGATAATCAGCTTTGCCTCAAACACGTTAATTAAAATGGAGGAGCGTCAAAGAGCATAAGCACAAGAGAAATCTGTCGTGCAGAAATGAAACATGGTGTGAAGACGAAAGGCGGTGCCGTATGCTCAGCTACAGACGCGGCGTCCATTTCCGTCTGAATTGACGCTGATTTACGGCTGGACAAATTTCCTGATTAATGACTCGCGGGGAGGAGTAGGCCGCAAGAACACGATAAGCTCGCGTCCTCTTACTTGGTGCCCACTCGTCTACCTTCAGTGGACACTCCATCCAAATTAAAGGGAAAAGAACGCGGCGCGACTTGATCCTGCAATTCCTCACGACCGAGTTTGGTGCAGGAGAAAACAGCTGATAAGACAACCCTACAACATCATGGCCTAAATCATTGGTAACAGTGGCTAAATGGACATCACATGTTGTAGGACAATTGAGAATCGTATTTCATTTTGAAATAAGGAAAGGAGTATATGTGTCGTGCAGGTAAGCTTTTGAGTTTTGAAAGTTGTGGGAAACTGTAAAATGTCATATCCAGTTTCAAAGATAATTTTTAGATTATACTGTAAAACTTATAAATCAACTGGAAGTGATATTGTAAATTATTTAAAAACATGTATTGTTTTTGTTTTAATTTTGAATGGATTATAATGGCCATTACATTTAGGTAGAAATTGAAATGTTCAGGGATTTAATAAAAGTAATTCGAAATTTAAACTTCTTAGATCAACAGAAAGATATCAAAATAGCACTTCCAGTTTAAGTAAAAGTCTTAGAATTCATACTCCGTCAACATACTGCCAGGAATAAAAACTGGAATACTGTGACAGTATAGAATAACTGAAAATAAAATGATTGGTCTTGTTCTCCTATAGCCAGGAAGAGTAAAACGGTAAAATAAAGTCATCTTCGATAAGAGTCAGTATCTTCTGACTTAACCAGAAGTGACATTTAAAACCTTTAAAAATTATTATCGAACCTCTAAATTAGTACTTAATCCAGACCATCAATTACTTCACTTCTCTCTACAAAACATCAAATAAAAATACAAACTTACCGGAGTTAAAACTGCACTGAATCCCGCCTGGCAGAATCCTTGGCGATGATAACCCCAAGCAGCTAAATAAATAAATAAATAAATAAATAAATAAACAATAAATAAATAAATAAACAATTAAACAAAATCCACACACATAAAAAATTAAATTTCACTTTCAAAGTTTCCAAGTTTCCACTAACCTATTTCCTTCAAGCAACAAAGAAAATCATTTATTCCATTTCTGCATCCCAAAGCAACCCAATATCGATCCCAAACCGTTTTCCCCCGAAAAATACAAAATGTAAATGTAGTCTAACTTCCCTGCATCACTCTATAGAACCTCGCTTTAAAGTTTAAACCCATCTCATAATCAGCTGATTTGTCGCCGGCATTAAAAAGCAGCATCAAGAGCTGGCAATTACAAGCTGCACGGCTATCCCAAAGGCGCTCGTCAACTTCTAAGAGTCGGTCGGCGAAGCAATCCATGGATTGCGTACGCAACATAAACTTTGTGTTTATGAGAAATCGATACGAACGCACCAAGGGCAATGGCACGCGATGAGAAGAGAAGAGGTAAGCAAATGACGATGGCCACATGGAAATCAAATGGCGAAGAAAAACAAAAACTCCATTTCGACAATATCAATTCAACAGCTCGAAACAAAACTTTTACTTATCTCGGTCCCGTTTTTCCTCCCTCTGACAAAAAAAAAACTTTAAACGCGATAACGATAAATCAAAGAAGAAAAAATGAATGAATGAATGAATGAATAAATAAATGGAAAAAATGGATATTTCACGAGCAAATGGAGAAATGCGAGATTTATATTTTTTTAAATTGAATTTTTTTTTTTTGTCTGGAGGAATTTTTTTTTTTTTTTTTTTTTTTTAGGAAGCGGGCAATTATTCGGAGAATGGCGGAGTTATCGAGTGAAAAGTGTCTGTGTTTGAAAACAGATGGCGCTGTCAGCTTTATTCGTGATTGATTCGGAAAGTATACTCGGCCGCATGCATTTGCTGAGCTTTTCTCGTCAATTTGCTCTCGGCGCGTCACGCAACTGCTTTTGCGTGATCCGGCGGCGCTTTTAAATAACTTCTTCATCCGTTATTAACCCGAACGCTTGATAAACAAACAAATACTCTTCGTTATCTACCGACTACCGTTTCCGTGCAGCGCACGTAAAATATTTTTGATCGATCAAATTCATGAAGCCTGAGAACCTTAGCATATTTTTTAAAATTCTATTTCAGCGTCAGATTCGCGTGCAAAATTCAAATTTGAAAAGTAAAGTTGCACTTCCTGTTTAATTTAGCGTTTTTGTATTTTTAGGAGCACCAACACAACCGGAAACATCATTTTTGCTCTTTTCACCAATTTGGAAAATCCACTTTCGGTTTGAATCTACATTCAAAATTTTATTCAACCGGAAGTGCCATTTTAATCAGCTCCAAATTGAATATTATTTTTGCAAATGCTGCCCCTAAATTTCCCTGCACCACATGACTTGTTTCAGAATTGTAAACTTTTGCTACTTATTAGGGTGAGAGTTTGGTCTTTATTCTTTAAAGAAAAGGGTCTGTCCGCGACTTGGGCTTTCTAACTTCGTTGTCCACTGCATTCATTGGTTTCAGCGATCGGATTTTCTCCAACAAATCCGATTATTGTCAAAATAATTCGGCATGGAAACCAATGATTGAGTCTTTGAAATCTGAGCTTTATTCTTGTTTATCTCATTCTTAAATCTCAACAACAGGAAGCAAAACGTCCAAAACCACCTTATCTCACCTTAAATAAAATATTTTCTGATTTACACACCAATCTTTTCGAATAACTTGCACAGGCTTTTATTTAAGACTGAAATACAGTATACTGTATCTCAGACTCGCAGAATCCCTTTGATGTTTTACAAAATCTTATTCTGATTAGTTTTTTGTATGAACACCTTCATACTTGTACATTTCTTCTAAATTTAATTTCTAAATATTAACACTTCTTATAGTTGATATTTATTGATATTGATAATCGCTACCAAAAACATTGTGCTTTACAGTAAAGCTTTATTATTTGTGTTACGCAGTAAAGCTTTTATAATTTTAATTTTGTTTTAAATTAATAAAAATATGTAAAATGTCACTTCTCATATTCCTTAAAATGTCCACAGTCATCTTTTCTTACATCTCTACCATCACTTTGAAAACAAGCAAAGAACATCTCAACTATCTACCTAGCAAAACAAAATCTCCCCTCAATGCAAACACCCAATAAATATTCTGTTTACATCCAGATTTACCGTGCAAACAAACAACCAACTTCAAGCCGTGACAATATTAACACAGCAATGTACACAAAGTAAAAGAATAGCCCAGATTTTCCAGTCGCTCTTCTACACCGAACGGAGAAATGGTCCGCACCGGAGTCGAAGAAACACCGTAACGCAATCCAAAAGAGTGATTCACGACCCCATAATTCCGAGTCAACAAAAGGCGGAAAAAAGAAGTCGCACGACACTTTTATATCCTGTAAAACAACAAGTCGTTTAGTCATCATAAATGGCCCCTGAACTTACGCGGGGCTTTTAACTTTATGACCGATTACCAAATGGATCTCGAAAAGAGCAAACTTCCAACTCATACACGTAAAAGCAGGTCGGGTAATAAATATTATCACGATATAAAGTGGAGGAGGGGAAAAAAAAGTTGAAAAAAAAAGAAAAACATAAAACGAAAATGGAATCATCTTACAAGTAATAATCGTCATCGTAATTCATTCAGGTATAAAATAAAAGTTGGTACCCCAGAGGCCGCGTTGGGAAACACGGAAACGGCAGAGAAAGATTGCGTTTGCGAATATGCAAAGAAACGAGTTCAAAACTCAAAACGATTCTTTTACGGCGCCATCAAAGCGGCGTGTGCGAGCAATACAAACGCAACGCACGAAAATTACAAGAAAACAAAGCGCGGATAACGGAAAAGCAGTCGATTTGCTTCTGGTGAAAATTAAACACCTGTTGCAGCCGCATCGATTGATTCGCCGCTTAAATTCGATCAAAATCTCCCGTGTCGGGGAAAGGGTGACTTCGCTGAAGGTTTACGAAAGGGAATAAAACCGTAAAAGATTGCGGTTCGGTTGACCGGGATTTTTGTTAATTTGCGTGTAATTTGGAAGGGGTTAAAAAGGCATTTCCGGTTTGTTGTACAACTAGAAATTAAAGTAATTTGTAGTCTTTTTTAGGTAGATAGAAATAAAAAATAAAAAGTCGTATTCGGTTTAATATTTAGAACTTAACACATTGAGTGTATAATTTATTATTTTTATACTTATAAAATATAATAAAAGCAATTTTTATTATTAAAAAAAAAAATAATTTGCTCGGTGCCGAGTGCAAATTCTTGGAAGCACTGGGCTGCATTCATATAGCAATATAATATTTATTTTTTTTAATTTTAAAATTTTAGTAACGTTATAGTAATGATAACGAAATTGTAACAGGAACTGTAACGTTTCTAATGTTGCATGTAGTAACAATAACTGTAACTGTGGTAACTAGTTATTTTTTTATTGCTATCTGTAATAAGTAAGTAACGTTTTACAACACTAAATACAAAATATAATTTTTAGAAATATTTCCAACTTCTAAACCTTCTCCAAATACCCGCTAACATCACCAACTGCTGCCCCCGTGCTTTCCTGCCTCACAACACAAGCTTCACTGCAGAAAAACGTGAGCACAGCCAAATTTTTACACCAAACTCACGTTTTTAGTAGATTGAATTTCTAAACGAAGCTTGTGAGCAGCTACATAGCTTCGACCTTTCACTACTGACTCCGAGGCAACTAGGGACGAGTAGAAAAAGAAGGGCGCAACGCACGTGTGTAGAATGATCAGCCCAAGCCGCAGTTCGAGTCCCGCAAAAATAGTTTGTAATCTTCATTTGCAAGTTCCAAACATACTCAGAGCTCCAATCTCTTGCACTGTTACAAGTTAAAGCTTTATTTACAAGACTTATTTTTGAATTAATGGGCATCCAAGTTAAAGAATGTTTACTGTATTATTTGTTTAGTAATTACTCCGAGAAAACTTTGCTTTGGTCACTGCAAGCTGAAATTAATCCTTACGTATACTCCGTGTAATTAAAACGATTATCAGAGACCAACTGAAGAGAATCTAAGTGATGATGCACTCTCTTGGTAGCCTAATTGGAGATCGATTCGCGGCAATTGGACGAGACTGACCACACATCTAATTCCTTGTGTGGATTATGGAGTGTAATCAGTCTCCAGTGCAATTTGGAGCAACTGAAGATGGCACTTCCGGTTGACTCTGGGATTAAATAATTTAACCTGTGGGAAATGCAATAGGGATAGTTCATGTGCCTTTTAATTTAGAATAATAGTTTAACAGGAAGTGGTAACTGATAATGCAGATGATGAAGAATGGTATTTGTGTCACTTTTGGAGTGAATTAGAATAACATTTCCGGTTTAATGTTTCACTTCCAGTTAGATTTTTTGCCCTAATACCCAGAGCCGTAGCTTGCCCATTTGGCGCCCTGGGCAAATAAGAAATTTTGCGCCCCTCATTTTTCAAGATAGTTAAA
>JAQFZP010002401.1:0-13846 GCA_034695745.1 Geophilus truncorum | reverse complement strand
ATATCGACTCGTCGATATTTTGACCCATCGATATCGACCGTCGATATTTTGAACGTCGATAAAATGACCCTGACTCGCCACATGATTTTGAACATTCGGTCCAAAGGCCCCATAGACTCCAGTTGCCATTAATTGGACAATTTTCGGTCAACAAGCATTCCGTTGCGTTTATTCGCTTTCCCGTGCATTACGTTTTCGGTATAAGACGCCCTTACCACAACTCTTGGGAGCAAATTGACCAGCGAGACCATTCGCCCCATTGATCTATTAAACAATAAATTACGATAAGAAATAACTTTAACTCATTTTAATTTCAATTTTACCTGGGCAATATTGCGTATTGCACACATCTTTGTCCATGTTATGTCTCTCACATAATTTTCCTCTAAATTGCGGCGAAAGATTGCTACACGAGCGATTTCTGTCTTTCACCGCCGCCGCAGGAACTTGAACATTCAGTCCAATCGCCCCAATTACTCCAGTTGCCATCAATCGGACAACAACAGTGCAATTCATTCTGTGCGTGCTCCGTGTCCGTGTTTTACATCCTTCTTCTAATTGACTGCAATTCTTTTGTTGAAATCGAAATTTCCAGCTCTGACCACATGTTTTCGAACATGTAGACCATGCTGACCACTCGATAACTGCAATATTACATATTTACATATATTAATTAAACTTGCTAGAGCAAAGTAAGTTACCGTACTAAACAACTTACTTTCATTTCTCAATGGTTCTCATCTGTCGCAAATGAAGCAATCTACCGAGCCATCGAGTTTCTTCAACCGTTTCGCAAATCAAACAGATGGTTTACTTGCACAACATTTTTCGGCAGTTGCATGTAGTTGTGCCGTTAAATTGCATCCAGGTGTTCCATTTACCACGCACCTTTTAAAAAAACAGTTTTGGGCCATAGATGGCCAAACTAAATAAAAAGAAATTGCTGTGCGGAGTAATAAACGCTTCATTTTTGCTTTAAGAGTAAAGTATAAATATTTTCTGATATTTATTAGAATCAACTATTTCTGTGTTGTAGGAAATGCAGAATGTACACGTAGTTACTTCGTTTACCGTTTTAGTAAGAAAGTGGAGGAAATGTTGCATTTCTAAGAAATTATTTTTATATTATTTTGGCACATACACGCAATAATTTAAATGCTGGTTTCCTTTTCTTTAGCTTTTTGGAACATGATGTAACGCTTAAAATAAAGTCGTTGATAATAATGAATATTCCAGGAAACAGGGAAGTGATTAACTATATCCTTTCGTTAGAGATTGAAAAATCTCAAATGTTCAATTTTGATTAAACCAGGGGAAAACCTGAACTAATTGTTTTTCTCAGTCTGGTTAACGTATGTAGCTATTTCGTCATATTGCAATGCCGGGTTATCAATTCCTTCTTCTTGTTCCCGCTCGTCGTCACCTGAAGCCATAAACACTATTTGCATTGATTGTGCAAGATGGTGGTTATTTAACAGATGTGGTAATCTGCCGTGACATTTAACAGTTAATACCAGATTCGTTTTACAGACTAATTAGTCCTACCTTTTGCTTTTCTCTTTCTTCAACTTCCAGTAAATGCAAACACATATGACAATAAATAGTGTCGTTACAGCAACACCAGCGACCACAGTGAGAATCATCAGTCCAACTAAAAGAAAAAAAATTTCAAATAAATTTAATAATACCGGTATTCAACAAAAACTTACTTTTTTTTATATTTTTTGATGAACATGATTGAGCCTGGCACTCACGATAGTCGACACTTTCACCGTGACATTTCGCTCCGTGCGGCGCTTTAATGCATTGCCGTTGTCGAATTCGCACTCCAGTGCCACAAGAAACGTTGCAAAAGGAAGCTATTGTCCACTCACTCCATCTGCTTTGCATACGCGTATTTATCGTAGAAGTCGCTGTTATATAAACAAAAATTAATGTGCATCTCAAATAGAAAATAACAACTAACGAGAACTTAGTGTTATCCATTCTAGTTTGCGAAATATTTGAACACTGTTACTCAGGAATTTTGCAAACTTTTCTTTTCTTAAAATTGAAACTGTTGCTAGTGCATTTTAATTTGAATACACCAAAATGGTCCGAAGTCTTTACTTCTAACAATTTTTTTTTCTTGCTTACAACTTTCGCATTGGTTTTCCACGCACGATGCAACTTCAGAATCAGTTCCTTCACACAAGGCAATTTGTGGGGGTATGAGACAAGAACGATGTCTTTGCTTCACTCCATGACCGCAAGACGTGTTGCAAGATGAATACGGAGACCATTCTCCCCAACCTTTAATTTAAAATTAAACAAAACAACTATCTGTATTGATTAAAACGTCCAATTTTACACTAAAATTTCTTACCATTTGATACGTGAAGGCGATTGCAAGGCGTGCAAGTATAGTGAGCTACATAACCTTCAGGGTTGATAAATAAAGACAAATTTTTCGCATAACCTCCGTCCAAATTATTCTCACAACAAGCTCTTGGCGATGCTTTTCTTTCTTGTTGCGGTGTCCAGCAAGCATTATGTCTTGCACGTGAAAAACATATAACTGATTCTAAGTTGTCAAATTTTAGTTTTATCTGTATCGCTGTCTGATTAAAAATTATTGTTGCATCACTTACCACTTTCTACGTAGTTACTGCACGATAAACAAGAAGTGTAATGGCTGTTTGTTTGCAAGTTATAAACATAGGGAGGATCGTTTGAATTTACGAATCCCAATGCATCGTAGTGATTACAACACAAACGCGCGGTGTCAGCTGCGAAATAAGATGTGTCAGATGAGCACCAGGAATCTGTCATCGCAGTGAAGCAGATTCCAGCATCTAAAAAATAGGAAATTAAATGAATGAACATAAATTCACAAATATCGAACAGATTACCTGCAAAGGTGAAAAAATGTGCAGTGATTAAGAAAGTTCGATACAAAAATGCCATAATTGTAACGAGAAAACCGGAAACCAATGTGAGGAAGAACGAGGGTTGGTCATCCGGATGATCAGGAAATATTTCCGTTTTTAATTTCTCATGTTAAACATCGAATAAATATTTTCAATTTTTCCCTCATTTTACATCGTCGTATTTTGTAACATGGGAGGAGTAATAAACAAGTCTAATTAATTTGACAGCAAATTAGTGCTGCCTAATTTAACACCCAAATTGACCTCATATACTTGTTCCAGAAGGGTTAAATAAACTAGAACACGTGTAAACCCCAAAATAAGTCTGGATGGGTGTGCATACAGTACGTGTGTCTTGACTAAATTTGTACACATGTTAAATTTATTTTTATTAAACCACGATGTTGGAATGTTTGTTTATTTTGTGTGTATACGTAAAATTTTCCTCGAATTACTGTGGTCATTTTTTTTTATTCCGAAAAGAAAACAAAAAAATTAAAAATATGGAATTTATGTAGAAACTGGATTCTTGATAACAGTTTTATGTCGTGACTCTTCTGCGAATCGTGCTTGGGAAAAAAATTTTACACCTGCATAGTTTTCTCAGCTGTATTTCACGTCCTGCGATTTCCTGCGGAGCGATTAGGATGCTACCGCTGCGTCCTCTCCATTCTCTGCATGAGGACTTAATGAAGAGCATGTTTAAACGACACGGCTATCATTTATTACACGTGTATACATCACCCGGAACATAGCCACCTGCACAATTTTTTTAATTTTTTCTTTCTAAAATCTTAAATTTTTTCGTGTGAAAACAAAAGAAGCTTAAGTAGTTTTTGACATAATGACCGTTTGCCAGCTCCAAACAATTTAATACCCTTTTCCTTATTGCTTCTAAAAGCACCACACACGAAGCGGTTTCTTGTGATCGTAGATAATTAGACTACTTCTGGCAAACCACCAGTGACTCATGTTCGTGTCAAAAGCAACACGACCCCCTAACGGGAACAGGAGTCCGCACCCAAAGTACTTTGCAGACACATCAAGTGTCTGCAAAACCTTGCAACCACTTTATTTTTACTCATCATAATGAACTGGCCTCATTGGATTAAAAGTAATTACCATTGCATTTACTGTAAAAGTTTCAACCCATTTTCCTTTCGGACAGATTTATTTCCACAAAATTCGCAAAAAAGAAATAAATCTCGTAAATTCATATACTTTGTAATGATGTAAACACCCCAGCTGCATCCGTACGTATTCCCACATCACTTACAGCACGCTAGTGAAATAATTCTTTTTTTTTTTTTTTTTTTTTTTATATATTATTAATTTAGGTAAAACGTGCTTTGTAAACTTCAATTGGCCTTTTCACTTGCTTATGGCACGCCCAGGATGCTGAGCTGAGAAGAGAGAGTTCATCATTCTCACGGAAAAGAAATATTTACACCCGACTGCTCACCTGTCTTACATAAAAACCTGTCTTGTATAAAATTCAATTTGTGGTCCCCTCACTTGGGTTTAGCCACCTGTCTCCGGAATAGAAGACCGGGCAACTTGACCTCCAGGTACAAATATACTGACCATGTCTTTTTCTAATTAGCCTGACTGAAATCAGGAATTGCTGGCTGGCGTGCCTCTGGCGCATCCCAGGGCATGTTATTAAAGCAACGCCAATGCTTTCGAATTCTGGTCGCACAGAGCAGCCACCTGGGCAAAGTTAACCCCGCCCGAAGGCAATTTTTTTCTTTTTGCCTAACAGGTGGTAGTGCAAAGAGGGCAGAAACCTTGAACTGAAGTCACTTTTCACAGGATTCACCGAAAGAAGGCAATGTACAAAAATGCATCTTGTCTACAATACCTGTCAAGAGAGAAAATAATTTCAAGTTAAAATGATTAAATACACACGAATAGGATGGGTTTAAAAGTGAAAACACGCAATTTCCTTTTCGTTTTATTAGGGACGTGGTCAACAGTAGCTAAAATTAGTGGAATTGAATTTAGTTTTTATAGTTTTCATATTCAAGCCAAGAATGTTTTAAGTGGTATAACGGCATTTACATGTTAGTGTTGTTGACTTAATGTTTATTTACTGTAATAATGATGTCAAAATTGTAACTTGATTGCAATACAATCGAAGATCTCATCGTTTAACATATCGTAATGTAAAATAGTTGTTACTTTGCAAAATTGTTTCATCAAATCCGTCAAGTTTTTTTTTAAAAATGTTTAAGAAAGTTCTATAATTTATGGGAAAATATGTTATAGCTGCTTTAAACAAAAATTTAAGTTTGCTTGTAGCCGTCAGAAATCTTCGGTTTTCTGGTTTTAATACCTGGTTTTAATAATATGTTAGAATATAACATATATTGTAAAATGTTTGTTACTTTGCTATTCTAACGTATTACAGTATTAAAACCAGAAAACTGAAAATTTCTGACTGTTACAAACTTAAATTTTTGTTTAAAGCAGCCGTATCATTTTCCCCCCCATAAATTATAGAACTTTCTTAAACATTTAAAAAAAAACAAGACAGATTTGAGGAAACAATTTTTTTTTAAAGTATCGTATTCCACAATTAAGAGCTTAACTTCATGGAAATCAAGGTGGTTTGTCATTTTTCAGCCATCATCAGTCGTAATGATTATCGGAAGACATGTTGAGTTCACGGACCATTAAATTTTTCCCTAGAGAGAACCGGGACAAAAGGGAAGAGCATTTTCTATTCTGGGAGTGAGGGTTGCTCTTCGCCTCTTCCCATGCCTCTCTCGCCACTCATCACCTACTTGTCGACTTACCCTCTCTCTGCACTTCCCTGCTGACAAGGCATGGCGCCTGCTCTTTTTGAAACGTTAGAGCTTTTTTCACTTGACTGCCAAATCCAATCATTGACTCTACCGACAAAACAAGGGGTACTGCACCTGTCACTCACCCTATTTATGTGTCGGCTAAGGGTGACCAACTTTAGTCAAAATAAATCAGGTCATTTTTGCCTCGAGAAAATTATTTTTTTTTTCAACTCGGTCTGTTGAGAGCAATGCTAAAAATTGTTTTCCTATAAATAGTTTACTAGATCCGCTATCCGATTTCGCGCTAGACACTTATCTCTCCTTATCTCATTTATAAATCCAAGCATTTAAGTTATGTAAGATAGTAAACAGTACTTAAACTGTCATTAACTTTTTATTTCACAATTACAATCAAATGCACTCAGTTAATTGCTCCTTGATGAAGTAATTAAACGAATTGACTCAATAAAAATTTCAATACATTAATCGAAATGGACAAAACAAAGATATCAATGGTTTATCTGTGGGAAAGTCATCTTTTATGGGAAGAAAAAGTATCGACTGCAAGCACACGCGTGCTGATTAAAAGCTGAGTGCCTGCCCTGTCTCTTCCTCCTGATTGGCCTGCCTGGCCTTGTTCCCAAGTGGGCAAAAACTCAACAGGTAGAGGGAAGTAGTACAGACGCGCGGATGTAAACCGGTTGAAACGCTGCTTGGCAGCTCGAGGAACCGCGGTTGCTGCACTAGCCGCTCACATTTTGAACTCTTGGTGCCCGTTCCGCGAAAGGTGAGGCTACTTGCCTCACACATCTTGACCATGGCTACTTTTCTGTGCCACACCTCGACGCTGCTTCTTCTCGGACTGTTTACAACTGCGTTTTCGCGATTTCACAACGTGACCAGCGCCAACAGATCATCTAGTGATAGACTTTCCAACCAAATAGCGGGTGAGTTTAATTGAGCGAGAAAAAAAATTCATTCATAAATTTATAAGGTGTGTCAAGGAGATAAAGGGCAGGTGAGATAAAAAGGATGGTGGATTGACAGTAACTGTAGGCAGGAGATAGAAAACAGCAGGATGTCATGTTTTCGAGTCTTATCTCACAACCCTACCCTTTTTTTTTCTTTTGAAATCGTGAATAAACATGACAGTTCATGATTCGTTTAAATTATTCACTAATTCAATATTCACACTACTTTTAACTTATTATATAAGGGAGTTAATTTACAACTACACCTCCTGACCCTGACCAAATAAAACTCTTTTAACTTGTTCAATCTTGTTACTCTTCACCACACAGCAGGGGAGGGGTTTTCTCTCAAGATGCGATGCCTTTGCGACTCTTTTATACCTTGTCCGAAAGGTGACACAAAGGGAGCAGCAAAACAAACTCCTGGCGGCCTTGCGCCTTTAAAAGGCACAAGGCACACACTTGAAAGCCTTGTCATTATTTTCTGGTGTTTTATTTCATTCATGTTTACTTTTTTGACTCATTCATTCACCCGGGTATGTGCATAAACTTTTTGATGAGCCGATCTACAAGATACGCGCAATCCTACACTATTCTTTGACCACAGGGAATGAAATGTGAAATAATGCTTGGCTCGAATAAGAGAATCAGTCGTGCGTATCCACTAAGGGCTAATACAAAGTGTTACCTGCAACATTACCCCTGAAGCAATCCACCTTTTCCACTCAGTGCACATAACATTTCATTCTGAGATTTAAAAAAAATTAAATAAAAAACTGAAACACCTCTTTTTTTTCTTGCTCTAAATCTAAATAGTTTAAACTTTTTTTTAAAAGATGTTATTAATTCGTTTTAAATTTAAATGAAAAAATTATGCAAATTCGTAACCTAAACTTGGTATAAATTTGTAATTTTTAATTCGTTTGAGGAAAGCAAATTTAATGCTTCTAAATGAACCATTTATAAACATTGGGAAGAAGTGAATTAAAATGTGTAACAAGTTTTATATCTTCATTAACAAATAAATTAAACAAGTGTTACATCATTTTTTTTGATGGTTTTAAGTCCTCATTGTTTTGACACGACAAGTTAAATAAATAAACTAAATATAAATTTGCCCTTACCCTGTCAAGTTGATGAGAATTCACTGTCACTTGAGTAATTTAGTGATAATCAATTTTATTGTGGTATGTTGAAACTATATATACAAGTAGAGGAAATTTACTTTGAACAGACTGAATGTCGTCAGACGGTGTTGCATTGATATAATATTCAAAAATGCAAAATTTTATCAAGTATGTATCCACCTAATCGGTCGTTATCCCGAGGAGTTATATGACAAGTGAGAGCAGCAGGCCATTGAGGAAAATGAGAAAATTAAGACACCCTGCTGGTACTTTACAAGAGGAAAAAATCGTTCGAATTACAGTATCAAGTACACGGCACACACTTATTATGAAAAGTAAGAAAGTTGAAGGCGGAGGAGGAGGTCAAACGTGATTCTCAGGAAAAGTTGGTCGCATTTATCATTCTGTTTTGATCTCATACCATTTTTCAATTCATTGGTATGAATGTAAATAAGTATAAACATCACCATCAGTGAGATTTCCACATAATTAAGTTCTCTGCTTTCTAAACAAATCAAATGTAGAAATTGTATAGCCCTGAGCTTGGATTTAATGAGGTTTCCAACTAAGCTATAAAAACCTTTCCAATCAACCCTTTTAATTCTATAAACAACTCCACAGAATTGCAGGCTAAGAATACTTAAAAGCCTTAAAGCAATACTGAATGTAAACAAGTGTAAAGCGCTTTTTTAAACCATTAATGTAACATAACTTGGATTTTATAATGCCATTTTAAAATAAAAACGGCCATTTCGTCTTTTATGTTTCTTAATTGAATTTGCAAAAAAAGGGGAAAAATTCAAATGAAAAACCTTGAGTGCAAACATCAAATGGAAATTTCATTATTTTTTTCTTCATTCATCAAGGAAAATGGCATTTATTTCTAGACTGCACGCTAATGCCATGTGTAATTAACAGTTTTAGCGTTTTTAAAGTTATTATTACAATATGATGGTTAAAAATTCTTTGTCCCCCCCAAACCTTAAAACTTATGTGCCACCCACGTCGACCATCAATAATTCTAAACTCCAAAGTCTAGTGGTCTGCTTCCGGACTGTGTTTAGGTTCACCCCAAAACAAACACAAGATGTGGTGCACTCTCTGTGCTGGTCATTTCGCAGGCAGATCACATTCAGGACCAATTCATGCCTTTCATTTACTGCGTGATGCCTTAGCAATAAAAAGCAGCTTATTTAAATGATTAAACTCGCTTGACCTTCAACATAATAGTTCTATACTCCTATGCGACTTTTAACATGCAATACAGTTGTTAATACAAAAATAAATAACCGAATTTATTTTGCCCTCTTGGTCTAATAAATGCAATTACATTGTAATATTAATAAACTCTGATGATATATGTGCTAGTCTTAGCAGGTGAGATTCTAGAGGTGTCGAGGTGACTAGTGATTTAATGCTTAATAGTGACAAGAAAATTGCTCTTCGTTACAAGGGGAAAAAAAATCGAATTAATTGAGTCGTACGTCAATTGAATGAACAAATTTAAAGTTTTCACCAGGCTCAAATCACCTCATAATCATTCAACACGAATTTGCGAGGACGAACTTACAACCTTGATGCAGGACTTGACTTCATAAAACATTCCCTGATAAACATCTGACGTTTCTGCCAATACAACCCACGCACCACTCGTGCCCGATCGTACTTCCTCAAACATTAGGAATTATAATCTGTTCACACTATAGTATACTGTATGTACAAAATGAAACGTTTGAATAACAAAACTGTTTTTCTATTTATTTATTTATTCTTGATTGACTACTGATAAAAATGATCTAATTTTAACAACTGTATGTGAAAAACCTTGAAATGAATTATTGAAATGCACTCTACAATGGCTTGGAATAATATTTTAATAAATATGTGGAAAACATTAAACTTTCTACATTTACGACTGAATTTTAACATTTTGTGTCTTTGTGAGCAACATAACCGTGCAGATAAGCCGCCCTAAATTAATAAGAAAACTCCCTTCCTTGGGGAAAAGTGATTCTTCAGTCACCCTTTTCCCCTATTAACGCAGTTTCTTATTCAGAAGGCGTTCGTGATCATTTTTTTTTACTGACTATAGGGCTGTAAACACATTTTCACGAAAATTTATTGCTCCTAGGGATATTCATAAAAAGCACTTTAAAAATGTGTAAGTGTGATAAACTGCTTAAACTTTAATCCAATTAACTCCCTTTATGTTTAATATAATTTAAACTGACTGAACCTTTGATGAACACCAGCAAAGCTTCAATAAAGTGAAAAAAAAGTTAATAATTCAATGATAACACCAAACTAAAGAATGCCGAACATCCTTTTCTCGCTAATTCTATGCAGGTATTTATAATACCCCCATTGAATGACTAGCCAATTCTCACGTGGGTCAATTGCATGAATGAATTAACTTTATAACTTTTTTTGAAGTGAAATCGTAAAGAATAAATTGCAGAGGGTCTTTCTACGAAAAGTAAATGCTTTAAAATGTTCAATGTTCATTGAAATTTATTGAAAGTAATTTCAATATGTTGTAAGCTCATGTCCGGTTTGCACGGAATGTTTTATTTAGTATTTTTTCTTTTCTTTCTTTTATTAGATGAATCACCTTTAGGGTGCAAAGAACTCCGGTCTAAGAAATATATTTCTGACGGTTTTTGCACATCCGTGCGCCCAATCACCGAAGTGGTTTGTTCGGGATACTGCCTACCTATAAACGAATTGCCTTGGTATACTCATTACGCCAAACTCTTGTCATCTCGTAAAATGGCAGACGAATGGCGCTGCATCGACGATGTGGTCAAGAATAAACGCATCTATCTTCTCTGCGAGAATGGAGAACGACGATCTTACCGCATCCGGGTTGTCCGGTCGTGTAAATGCAAAAAGTACAAACGGACCCATAATAAGACGGCTAGAAAACGAGATAAAGAAAGACATCATCACAATTAAGTTATACGAGTGAAAAATGAGATATTGAACTTCCTTAATACATAATTTTATACTCTTTTTTTTCGTTTTGGAGCAATCAAGGCCGAACTGTGCAATTAAATAACGGAAAAAAATCTCTAATAAGTACATGCAGGTGCTATAAATGGAGTTATAATGTCGACAAATGGCACTTCCTACTCCTGGACTTTTTAATTAATTATTGGCAAGCAAATAAAATAGTCTGGTGGTCCAGTGACAGAATCAGTGCACGCTTTTAAAGAACTTCATTATTGTGGTTTAAAGTTTATGATAATTTTTTTTTCAACAATAAGCAGAATTCACTTTTTTTGTTTTGTTTTTTTAATTCTCTCTACATTGTATGCAGTGATTTTAATTTAATGAAAATAAACTATCTTATTTTTCGATACAATTTTGTTGAGTTATGACTCGAGACTTAGAAGAGAAGCCTAACCAAGACAAAACTGGGGCAGCACCATCATCGAAAAATGCCAGACATATTTTTTTTTTCAGACTCATCATGCTGTAAAAACTTACAGAAAATTTCTAAAATACTACTTTAGAATAGTCTTGTTGACTTCTGTTTGAAATGATTCACAGCTATACATCACCACCTTCCCGCCTCCCTTGGTATTAGTTTAGTTTGTTACTGGCAGCCACAATAAACATGGCGGACACCTCATCCATTTGAGATCTACATCTGGACCAACCCAGGTTTGTTTTGCTTTATAGTAACTGCAAATATAAATAATATTATTAATGTTTAAAAATTAATTTTATAAAATTTAATTATATTTTTCAAATATCGTATTGGTACTGAAAATTGAAAATGAAATTAACCAACAATTCTTCTTCAAGTAATTTGAATAATGTGAGCTGTGCGTTTGAGCTTCCATTTCAATTTAGTGTTATCTCTCCAGGCTATGATTGACTGTTAACTCGTGACATTTACAGTAAATTTCCGGGCAATTCAAGGACAATATTTTCTTTTAAGCCTAATTCGTTACGGTAAATATTCTTTGACATTTTATCGACAGTCTTTTGATTTACGACTTAGTCGTAAAAAAATCACATATTTAAATTACAAACTTTTATTGAAATTTTTTAAATGAGAAATGCAAAAATGGATATTTAATTTTTGCATTTTATTATTTGTACTGCAATGTTAGTTACAATAGTAAAATTAGGTAACATGTAATAGAAATCTAAGGTGCATAAAATATGAGGATTTAAAAAATAGAATTTTTTTAAGTTTTCGATTGCTGCGTAAACAAACATAGGCATGAACAAGTGCTGCATATAGCATGTTTTGGTTTATTGACTAGATATTTATTTGAACATTTATATTAATAGAAAAAAAATTAAAGCTCTTTTTTTATAAAATCAAAATATCACAACCAATAAATTACAAGTAAAGTAGATTATGGAATGTTAAATCAAAGAAATGAATAATTTGCACCGATTGATTCTTCCATCAATAAAAAATATAATTTGTCTTCATTTTCTCAAACCAAATCTATGGGAGATTCATTTTGTTTTGATCGAATCCTTGGTGGTGAGGACTGCTTAATTCACTGTCAACTGGAGGAATACTTTGAGGAAGTGGCTGATCGATGTTCTCGTAAGGTCCGCGACGACCTAAAATAAGTTAAGTAGTAATTAGGACAAAAACATCGCAATCCTTTTTATTTAAAAAAAATTTATAGACTGGAAAAAAAAATTGATTTCCTGAATTGATATTAAACAACTTTGACTTTTCTCATTATTCAATGTCATATAAGAAGGTAATTTATGGACATCAAAGTTATAAATCGTGGATTATAAATTCTCAACGGGAAGTACAAAGGAATATATTTAATTTTAATTAATATTAGCTTCTAGAATATCTCATTTTTATAACACAAATTTGTTTCTATTTTTGTCGTCGTAATCGCTGTAATATTTCTGCAGACATTTCAAGTACATTTACCATTTCGGACGTAGGCAATCTAACACCTTATAAATAGAAGTAAATTATTACCAAAATAATCGCCTAAACCAGGAACACCGTAGTTATTATAATTGCCTTCACGCTCACTACGAATACGATGCAGCACAACACAAGTTACGGGACGTATGATTAAATTCAAAATGGCAATTCTGGAAAGAGAGGGAAAACATTTTTGTTAGAGAGATAACGAATTTGTTTTGCCGAAATATATTACCCAAGGCTAAAGTTTCGCGTTGCTGATGATTCAACTGTGAATAAAAAGTTTCAATTTTTCTATATATTTCTATATATTTTTACTATTTCCAACTTACGTCCTAATGGAAGTGGCCAATAAATGATGATGGTAACAATATCCAGCAAAACACTAATCGCATTAATTACTATGGCCTGTAAATATAACAAATGCAAATAAAATTAACATTAGAAGTACAAATGCGAGTCACATGTTTTTGAATAATTAAACAATTTTTTAAACATTTTAAGTCGATAAGATATTATCAGCATGACCATATTTCCTGCAAATAACCTACTACAACTGTCAGTAAATAAAAATAAGATAAAAAATAATCAAACACCATGAAAATAGGTTCCTCCGAGTCACGTGAGTGCATTCCCCACAGCAGTGTTATGAAGAAAACCATGTTATAAAATGCGTATGACGCAGGCATGGCTGCTTGTATGGCCCTAAATAAAACAAAAATGGTATTAAAATTTAGGTATAAGTTTCCCTTTAACGAATTATTTTGATACTTACCACACGCAGAAAATAAAGTGCGTGAAGAACACGCCCTGGCAATAAAAGAAGTAAAATACTAAAATTAGTCGCCAGTTTAGAAACACAAATTAATTTTACCTTTAACGGCGCTGAAACAATTTCCATTTTTACTGGTGTTTTTTGATGAGCAAATAAAGTATTAGAGATCTATAAGTTCACCACTCGAATGCAAACTAAACTAATGGTCGAAGTTGGTCGTCATGACCCTTGAACAATTTCTGGCCTTTTATCCCTGACTGAAAAATGAAGTCAATTTCTTATCCTCCTGGAACAAACGGAAATGACGTAATAGGTCTGTTGAGGTGTTTGGTTTGGGTACATCTAAAACCTGGT
>JAQFZP010002400.1:0-13847 GCA_034695745.1 Geophilus truncorum | reverse complement strand
ACAATTAAATTCGCACGAGTTTTAATTGTTTAAATAACGGTAGCGATATCGATATTGATATCGGAGCTGTTTCACAATCTCTCTATTAACACTTCTATGACGAAATAGGTAATTTTTTATTTCCAAGGTGTATTTTTTTTGCTCATTTGTAAGATACATTTATTGCTAGATTATTGAAAATAATGATATACAAGTAAATAGAAATTTTAAAAAATGAGTAGCGTCACTACAAAATTGCTACATTGCACTACTTTTTGAAGAAAGCAGTGAAGTTAATGGTGCGCTATTAGCAATAGCTAATTATTCTACTGCACTAAATTATTGCAATGTGTTCACTGGTCAAAATAATTCATGTGAAATTTTAATTAACTTCCACTTAACTACACTTCTGATTAAAATTCAATACCAACAATTCGCTTAACCTTTAAGAACACAATTTATTCACTTCCAGACCTTATTTCCCTAACACCATTAATTATTCACTCAAAACAATTATGCAATTTTCATGCATAAACACAAAAATGAGGAAAATAATACAGGAAACCAGGGGCAGCTAATTGCTGTTAAAACCCACTTCACTGCCACGCATTAATTATTTCACATCATCCAAGCAAAAAACATCAACAAACCCAAAATGCAATGACGAGAAGCTCACCACTTTTCATATTAAAGTCGGCGCAGAGTAATAACAGGTGCAGAGGGGTACAAGTAAAATGTGAGTTTTGCCAATGAGAAGACGGTTTTCGTCGCAAGTCAAGTCGCAGTAATCTTAGGGCGTGTGTCGCCCCGCAGGTGTGAACTGAACACTGTCATCATCTCGTCCAATCACACAATAGACATGTGAGAAAACTGGCACTTGTCCAATTGCCAGGAATTGAATGCAATCGTGCCGAAATCAAGCGGCGCGAAATCCCGCGCGTTCGATAAGAGCGAAGGGTGCGAAGCCGGATAATTGCGACCCTGGCGGATGGTGGGAGAAATATTTCGTTTTGCCTTGCACAATCTTGACTTTAGCTGCTAGCCATTCTTTCATCCAATTAGCCTCGCTCGCCCCGCTCTTCTTTCTTTATTTTCTTGCTATGTAGCTGCGAGCGAGACGAGATTGAAAAATGAAGGGGCTTCACTGCACTGCTCGAGAGCACACCACAAAGCCAGAAGAAAAGAAAATGAGGCTGATTCTAAGTCTTGACTTTTTTTTAGGTTTTTTTTTTATTTTTTTATTTTTCCTATGAGAGTAAAAAAAAATTTAAATAAAAGTTGTATTTTTTTTTCAAAGTTTTTTTTAATCTTTTTTATTTTTTGTGAATGTTGAATTCCGAATTCCCGGTGTGTCAATGGATAAAGTAAATATTTGGAATAAAGTGTAGGAACGAATCTTAATTGTCAAAAATAGTTTGGGTTTTGAAGTACAATAATTTTTTTTTAACTTTTGTTAATTCTGGAATGTAAAATTTTTAAAATTGAAAATAAAGTGAGTTTTTAGACTGAAAAACTTGTTTTACGTGTCTCTGATAATCAAGAGTCATATTTTTCGGTAAAAATTAAATGATTTCATAATCGAAAAACATTATTTTTGTAATATCAAAAGTCAAAATTAGGTTTTTGAGCCCAAAACCTAATGTCAAAGACCAAAAATCTAATTTTCGAGCTCCAAAACTAACAAGTTGGATTGAAAACCTAATTTTAAAGAATCAAAATTCAGTTTTCGAGCCCAAAACCTAAGTTTTTATTCCTCTTAACTCAATTTTAAAATTAATAACTAGAACTTAGAATCCAAAAAATAAATTTTTAGGACATAAAACTCGATTTTCTGTCATACGATAAACCTAAAAACTAAAGTGGCATATAATATCTTGGTTTTTAAAGTTTTTGTTGTTTTTAGAAAATCATTTTTCTTCACATTCGTGTGTCAAAAACTATTTTTAAAAACCACAAAACTTCAAAAACTGAGATATTGAATGCCACTTACTTAAGTTTTACAAACAGAAAACATAATTTCCAATACACAAAAATCTAGTTTTCATCATACCCAAAACCAAAAACTCAGCGTTTGCTCTAAAAAAAACAAGTTTTCAAACCTAAAATAATTCAGTTTTCTACCCCAAAAACCTTTATTTTACATCACTAATCCCCAAACCCAACATCTCAACAACTTTCTTTCATTTACAATATTTCACAATCCCACAATCCACCAAAACCAAAACCAAAACCAAACACAACCCGCAGAATATAAATTCCCATTTCTCTCCCATTTCATCCTCCCAAGAAAAAAAAAAAAAAAAAAAAAATTAAATAAGAAAAATCTTATTCCATTTCCTTACCAATCTTGGTTTTTAATTTAATATGTATGGGGCAGCGAAGAGACCGAGAAAGGTTAAACATGAGAACCACAAACTCGTCTCCGGGTTTCTCTTCGGTTGAGTTTCGACATACAGTACCTAATGAAATATTTGACATTTACTCGTTTGCCTACACCTTGCATAATAAATGACCGTCAAACTCGGCACTAACTCCTCTGTATTTATAATAAAGCGCGAGTCATTTGACGATAACACCTCAAATGCGCAGGTATCAAAAAGGATTTTGCTGCAAATCGTAGTGCACCAAACTGTAATTAAGTGTGACATGTTTTAAAGTGATGTCTTTAAATGAGGAGATCTTTGCAAAGTGGGAATTGTGGGTTGTTTGATGGTTTTAATAGGTTTGTCTTGGGATTTGAAAGATTTTTAGGTTTAAAATGTGAGTTTTTGGGCAGTAGAAAGATTTTGGTGTTTTATTTAATTAAGAATAGAATTTTTGAGTGGTTTTGGTTGATTTTGTTTAAATTTAATAAATTTTTGTTTAGGTTTGAAAAAAATCGTTTTTCTTTACGTTTATGTATCAAAATCAATAGTGGCATTCAATATCTTGGTTTGTGAATTTTTTGTGGTTTTTGAAAATCGTTTTTAATACAAATGCAACAAAAACGATTTTCTAAAAACAACAAAAAAATAGTTGCATTCAAAAACTAAAACGTTTTTCTAAAACGAAAGTTTTTGATTTATTTTCTCTTAAAATAAATTCTTTTATAAATTGTTTTTGAGTGTAATTGTAACTGAGTTATAAGATGGAAATGTGAGATCAATTTCATCGATTGCTATGCTTGAAAAAGTTTCCAGTATTTTCATGCATAATGAGGGTCGAGAGAACTCCCCATTGATTTGCAGTTATTAATTACATTATATGTAAAGGATCTTCTTAAAATACGACCAAAATTCGGCGAAAAACAATGCGAGCGAGTTGAAGCGGTAAAAAAATGGCAGCTAAGGTTGCTGCGCTCGAAAGAGGAATCATAAAACGAAGGGGTCTGCTTTCATTTTAAAAACTAATAAGATGAACTTTTCGTCTTACTTTCGTCTTAAAATGAATTTATGATGATAAGATGATTTAGTTTTAGTTTTTGAATGCATTTAATGAAAAAACCAAGAAAATGAATGCCACTGTTGTTATTAGTTTTGGCATTAGAATAAAGTTTTTCGTCTTTTATTTTAATTTTCATTACATGAAAGTGACTTTTGAGTTGTTTAATTGAATTTTAGACCTAAAATCTTAGTTTATAAAATCTTTTTTATTTCAAATTTCATTTTTTTTTTTTAAGTATAAAACTGAATTTTATGCATAACAATTTCTTGTCATTTCAAATATATCTTTCATTTACAAACAAACGTTTCACCCTTCTGCAAAACAGAAATAACACGAAAATATGAAAATCTTAAACCAGTAAACAAACACTTTGAGCTCTCACTCTTCCATCATCCTTAAGAGCGAAAAAAGGAAGTAATTTTAAGAAAACGCAGGATTGAAATGCAATTGAAAAGGTCAGTCGGTGACGGCTGGTTTGGAAATGTTTATTACCACGACGGGTACGCCATTTAAAAGCCCACCTTACTCTTTGCCTGCGCTTGGTAATTTGCCAAATGCGCGACGCCATGTCAGCTGTCGAGCGTTATGAGTCATCCTTTTACGCATCTCCAGCTCTTGGAAAAACGCCTCGTTCTCGTTCTCTGTTCTTCCCTTCCCATCGCATTCTCGGCCATTAATCAGTCTCTTCCCAACAATCCATTACACTTCACTCCTTTCTATTCTTCCTCTTTTATTTCTAGTTTTTTTTTTTTTTTTTTTATTTTTTATTTTTTACTTTTTAGCGTTTCAATTTTGTTGATTCTGTGTACAGTGTACCGGAACAAAAACCTGTTGGTTTCGTGCTTGACAACTCCGCCGTAAATCTAAAATGTGGAATTTAAAAAAGAATATTTTTTGTGTGTGGAGTATTAAAGAGAAGCTTATAGAGTGGAATGGAAAGATGTAGCAAATAAAAAGTGGTGATTTAGAAGATTTGTTTTATTGCTTTGATGTGTAATTTTCAGTTTTAAGGATATAAACTTTTAAAAAATCCTTGAATTTAATGAAAATGTCATTTAAAATATACAAAAGCAGTGTTTTTAGATTAAATAGCATAAGATAAACATTGCAATTACATTATCAATGTGAAAATTTGAATTAAAAATAATTAAAATTACAACTTTCATGCAACAAATTTATTTTTTTTGCCACCAGTGTGCTCTGCAACTAGTTCTAACAATTGCCACAATTGACATGTGGGGCGCAAAACGTGAAAAAAAAAAAACTTTAGCCAACTCATCTGTCAGAGCATTCGCAAAAGTGTATATTTTCCATTAAAATTGTAATTTTTACCAAAATGCCGTTGTTAGATGCTTTACTAAACTCAACCTTTCAGACGCTCCACTTTGCTGTAACACATAACTACTCATACAACACAATAAAAAACAAAATATCAAATTTTATCACCAGGGAAACCAATGTAACAATCGGCTCAACACTTGAACTTTCGGTCTTTCGCAGCACTTCGCATGTGATTTTCCCTAAACGTCGCACTTCCATCTTTATTTACTTGCGCTAATACCACTCTTCGCTTCACATTCACAACACTTCCAGCCATTTTAACCCGTCCAAGTCAAACCAAGAAAAGAAAAAAGAAACAAAAAGAAGAGCTGACATTTACTTCATTCCGCTATCACTAAAACTCAATTCGCACGCAAAGCACTCGTCAATGAAATAGACGTGAGTAGATGCGCAATGTTTCGCTCTCCGCCGAGAAAAATAAAGCGGAAATCTTATTGAGACCCACACTTATGATGGAGTGAATCGAATGGGGTCCCGTCGTTCGCCATTTTTCGTATTCCCCGCACCCGCCCAGACGCCCTTCTTACCCATTCAGCGCATGCGCAGTTTGGCAACGAATTTGTCGCCTTTCGCAATCATTTTTCTCCAGAGGAGCGGCGTCGTCAATCATCAACGAGGAATTGACTCAATTGATGGGCGCCATATTTGATGGCAAAGTGCTCGTATTTTTCAAATGGTCATCGTTTCGCGTCCACATGAGGAGCACGTCCGTATTCGCTGTCCCAGTCCATTAAATGTGTTTTTATATATTTTTTCTTCATTCTCTTTTTTTTCTTGAGTGTCGCAAGAGTGAATTCCGCTCCCGATGGAATCAAATCCATTTTGCCGGTGGCTTTATTTGTTTGTCCGAAGCCCTCACCTTGCGTGCTTTTATTTTTTTCTCGTGGATTATTTTCGGTTGGGAATAGGATGCACTTGCTGCTGCATGATTCATGCGACTGTGTCACGGTTTTCTTTGTGGAAATTGTTATTACACATGAAGTACATCGAGTGGTCTGAGTGTGTGACCTTCTCCCGTTCCAATTTCAGTTCTTTTAGGGAGTGGGGTAATGTGAACGGAAGGAAAGGGAAAGGAAATGAAGTGAAAGTTTCGATGGGGTTAAGTGTGGGCTGTTGTGTATTGTGTTGTTTTGATTAAAATGTTGTGGTAAATAATGTAGATGCATTGTGTTATTTATGCGATTTTAGAGCAATTCGGAGTGGGTTTTAACGGCACTTCCGGTTTGCGTGTTGACTTGCAATTTTCTGCGAATTTAGTATGTGGATAGTAGTTGATGTCCTTAAAATTTTAAATCCTTAGTTCAACCAGAAGTGCTAAATTATGCCGCTCCAAATTGCAGTATTAGTCTTTCGTTGCTGCTTGGAGCTTGTGAAACCCGTTTATAACGTACTCGGTTATAGCTAGATCCTTTGTTAAACCCTGTTATAACGTAATGATTTTTGTTTCCCCGACTATGTAAGCGTTATACAGTACTAAGTTGCTCGGTTATAACGTCAACTTGGTTATAACGTCATTTTCAAGCCAGTCCCTTGAGAAATGTTATAAACGGGTTCCACGGTATTGGATAGCACTACTCAGAACTATATTATTAAAACTATAAGTTATTTTAAGTCCCTAATACAACCGGTAATAGTAAAATTAATCGCTTAAATTGCAATTTTTAATTTGCCACTACATTAAAATGCCACTTCCGGTTAACTTAAAATCTACTACACGATCTAAACTCTACGCTCTAAAAATTGTAAATCATTAGTGTAATCGGAAGTGTTTAATTGACCTGCTCCAAATTGCTTACTTACCGTACACAGCAGTGGGGTTCATTACATTTCAGAAGCCGTTTTGGAGCTATAAAAATACCACTTCCGGTCTTCACAACAACCCAAAAATTTCAGATCTGTGAAACTAAGCACCCTGATAATCTCAAACCCCTGATCAAACCGGAAGTGCCATTTCAGACCCATCAAAGTACGCTCTTGGTGCAATAGCGAACCCAATTTTCATAAATCAAAAAAAAAAAAAAAACCAGATGCAAGCAGTGATTTTTCACAGATGCAGCAATTAGTCATAATCCCCGTTAATTGGTGAGAAAAAGCAAGAGTAGAAACGTTCTTTAACAAATTAGGCGCCGTTTATTCGGAGCCAAGCAAGTGGTCTTGATTTATGAACCGTTTCATTAGGGTTTTAATTAAGCCTCGTTTAGCGCCTGTTTCTGGCCTCTATCTGTGCAACAGCGACATTGATCGAGTAAGGTCAGCTTTGAATGACACGACGCGAATCAATGATTAGGTGTACAATTCTGTAGGCGGCCTCGCGTAACACCGATTGTGAGAATACGGACACCTGGGCCGCGTGTGCGCATGCGGGAAGACAGGGAATCGTGCCGGGGTCACGATTACCGCATGTGGCAAGGCCGACACAAACATGATCGTCCTAGTCACGCATCTTCCACCCGCTAGCTTATTTATGGCTCCAAATAATTTGGGTCAGTGGACTATCGATCGCGTTTTAATAACGGAAACGAAATAGGGCTATTTTTAAATGTTGTGTGCGCGAAATGAGTGAAGTGTTGAATTGGTGAATTGGTGGTGGGTGAATAAATTTTTGTTTGTTATTAATACGGTCAGATTTTGAGTCGAGTTAGAGGATGGTGACTGTGAGAGGTGAGAGGTGAAATTTTTAAGCTTTTGTGTATTTTTAAAGGTTTAAAGCTTAAGGAATTTTTGGCATAAGATTGAAGAAAAAATTAAGGGTTTTATAAATTGTCGAATTTTTATAGATTTATTTTTAGGGATTTTTAGTGATTTTTCAAAATTTTACATTTTTAGAGATTTTTGTAATGAATTTTCACAGATTTTAAGGATTTTTCACAGATTATTAGAGATTTTAAAGAGATTTTTCAAAAATTTCACAGAATTTTATAAATTTTCATAAACTTTTATATAGATGTTTAAGTTTTTTAAAGATTTTTTCACAAGATATTGTACATTTTTGTGTATTTTTCACAACTTTTTTAAAAAAACCTTCATATAATTTTATAGATTTTTATACATCTTAATAAATTTTAGATTTTTAAATTTTTTATTTTTGCAAGATTTTTAGAGATTTTCTCAAACCGGTGATAAAATATATAAAAACAGCAATCGATACTAATTATTTCAAAAATTTATCACATGAAACAATAACAACTTTCATTATTACCAACAAAAACCCTTAAAACAATCACCTGTTTTCCACCTTATAAATACTAAACAACATTACTTATTAAATAAAAAAAAACTCCCTTCCACAACAATATAACATATACCAACCCACACTAAAACACTTACCATCTGTCAGGGCATTTAAACTGTTTCTATGGCGATAAGTAGGTATAAAAACAACATTAACTCGTGTACTTTACCCCACGATGCTTTTCTGACCCAAAACATTATAAACCCATTGGCAAGCGAAGTACAATGGTTTCGGGGTAAACGCTGCATGTCTGCTTTCCGGCCACACCCTCATCATCTGGCTTCTTTCTCTAAACCGTTAACAAATTATGTCGGTGCGTTAACTGAGGAATGCTAGGAATGTCTCGCCATTAACTGCTTTGGGACTCGCTTGCGGCGAACGGAGGACTTGCTCGAACATAAACAGCCAAAGAAAACGGGTTTTAATGGAAAACAATTTCCCTGTGCGAGTCATCGCAGCACATGAACAACACATTCCTGTTTGTGTTGTTCTGCAAAGTACAACGTGTCGACAAACATTTGTTTCGTCTCTTTAAGTGTCGAGTTAATCAGCATTACAAACAAAACCGATCTTGTTTCTATAATGTGGAAAAAATTATTCTACACTTGAGATTCAGCGATGTGACGATTTGGAGCGAGATAAAGAGACACTTCCAGTTTGACTAGAGGTTTGAAATTATCACAAGTCCGAGTACAACTCGGGAACTAGGTGTCCTGAAGGTTTGGATGATCTAAATATACCGGAAGTGGTGTTTAAAATCGCTCTAAAGTGCATAATTGTGCGGTGAGTTACCGTATTTCTCGAATTACAAGCGCGTGCATCTATTTATTTAGTAAGGCTCGGCCCCTGCGCTTCTATTACGGGGAGAAACTTCTATTTCGGGGGCGCGTTTATTAATTTCGTAATTTTTTTTGTCCTTTTATTTAACATGCTAAGTGTTTTTGCCACTTTACTGAAATTTGGAAGTGCTGTATAGGCAATTCCTGTCAGACTATAACCTTAAAATTGACAAAAGTTGGAATCTTTAAAATCTGAAGTTCGTAGCACAACTGGAAATGCCATTTTAAACTGCTCCAAATTGCTATATACTGCAGAGTAAAAAGCTCACAGCAGTATGGAGCCATTAAAATGGCACTTCCGGTTTGGTCAAATACATTAATGTTTTATGGACTCTCAGTTTCCAATTTATAGTAAAAGTTTCGATGCTTTACTGAAATTTTCGAGACCTTACTCAAACCCGAAATTCCAGTTCTAGACTCAACAAATCTCAATAAACTACAGTACTTTAAAAAAAATCACTTCACTGCACAACCATGTAATTTGACATGACTTAAAATACTACTTCCGATACAGTAAAACCCTCAAAACTTTCCAGGCACCAACTACCCGAGCAGTACTCGGAATTCTGAAAATCCATAACTGCTGGTCAAACCGGAAGTGCCAGCACAGCCCCCTCCAAAGTCCAATAAAGCGCTAAAAAACAACCACCTCACAACCTCAAAGCACAACCATGCAATTTCGAGCCATTAAAATCACCACTTCCGGTCGAGTCCAAACCTCAAAACTTTCTAGACACGAAGAACCCGAGCTGTACTCAATACCCCGAAAGTCCACACCCGCTGGTCGAACCGGAAGTGCCTTTAAAATCTGCTCCGAATTGGTACACAGAGCAATATGGCTGAGTGGAACAGACAGAAACTGCAGGCTGTTAATCAGCGGATACAGCGAAAGCTGTTGCCCCATCAAGTCGCCATCAACACGATTACGTGTCAAGTCACTGATCGATTCAGACGACACGAGGAAATTGGGCAGTCACCACATCCCCCACCTCTATCACTCCGCATTAAACGCTTGACGCGCTGCAAAATTCCTACGGGTTGTTGCCTCGCCTCTCCCCATTCATTTCGTTTCTCCATCGATCCATTTCTGCAACACCACAATCATATCGGCGAAGGACGGAGAGAGTCCCGGAGAAGTAAATAAAAAAAATCCTTCCATCATGTGTCAATTTACCTCCAGTGCAGCGAATTACGGGGTCGAGTGCATCTCCGACACGTTTTGTCTGTTGATTAAACCTGGCAATTCGGGTGAGTTCACCTCTCCCGTCTAATTAATCCATTCCCACGAAACGAACGAATTAAACAAACAAATCGGCCGTCGATTTCGATGTTAATATTTCGTTCCGACAGCTTCGAAGACTGACAGGTGTGTGTGAGTTAGGAAAGTTGTTGAATTAGTGATGGGGAATCTCCGTTAGATGGGTATTATAGTTTTTAAAGGTAAGTTGAGTTTGTGACAAGCGGAAGTGGTGGTTTTCGGAAGTTTTATTGATTTCTTGAAGCTTTTAAAGATCGATTTTAGAAGAGCGTTATCGTGATGGCACTTCCGGTTTTGTTACAAAGGGTTGAGATGGTGCTTTTAAAAATGTAGTGAATGTCAAAAAGTCTCAAAAGTCTTAAAGATTTTAGTAAATCTTGGATTTTATGTTAAAAATTCATGAAAATCTGTATAAATCTCTGTAAATATTTGAATATCGTTAAAAATTTTGAATCTTTGACAAAATATTATTAATGTCACTAAAAAAAAAAAAAAGTCAAAAATTACCAAAAATCGTTCTAAATCATTTTATATCCCTAAAATCCTTAAAAATCTAGATTCTTAAGTAGAAAAAAGTGTAAAAATTTCCAAAAATTACTGTAAATCTTTATAAAACTTTCTTCCAGTTTCATTACTTTCATTACTCAAACTTAAAATCATTTCATTTGTTGTTAACAAGTCTGCAAACCCCTAACTAAATCTAAAATGTCTTCTACTTCCCATTACTTAAATCCCAAAAATAAAACAATTAAAAATTGAAAATTCTACCACATGGGAACACTACAATTCATTTCCAACATTCCAACCCCACCACACATCAAACCTCACCACTTTCAAACTTCCTGTTTCTCCCACCAGAATCACAAACTTACAAAATGAATAATTACAATATTTCAAACCCACATCTCCCTCCAGACTAATTCCCTAATGAATTTCTTAAATTCATAATCTTTTCATTTATTTATTCCAGCGTCTTGAAACAAACCAAACTCAACTCTAATGGAAAACGCCCGTTGAAAACGGGGTCAAGAGAAGAAAGAGAGAGCGAGAAGGAAACTTAGACCTCAGGTCCAAGCCGAACCGCACAACTAAAAATTGCACGAGATGCTATTTGCCATGGAAAAGTGCCAAGAGAAGCATCAGGCGTCGATGCTCGAATTAAACAAACATTCAATTAAAGCTGCAAATAATTTATCAAGCCACATTTATAAGCTGACACCTGATTGATTTATCATTTACTGTATACGCCGCTCTAAATTGTTTTAAAAAAATTGAATGTCAATAACTAGTGCTGGACTGATTTTGAAATCGATTTCAGCAATCGACAGATATTTTGCTGCCGATTATAAACGTAATTAAACTTTTTCCTTTATAATACGTTTGTTCTTAAAAATATATTACAAAAATAAAACTTATCCAGAAGCAAACAAAATAAAGATAAATATAAACACATGAAAAATATTGATTACTAAAATTTTCTTAATCAGCTTAAAAATTAAATTTTAATACATGTATTTTTATAAGTTTATAACGATTTTTGTAAAACATAAAAAAAATTGACTTGTGAATCAGAATCGGTATCATAGTCAAGTTATAACTCCAACTCACTGCAATGTAAATCTAAATGTCTAAAATTGGCTTCAAGTCAGATGTGAGACTAAATATTAGATTTACAAAGTCAAAGCTGTCTAAAATATAGTATTCCTGACGTTTGATGTTTAATGTATGATGTTCACAATTGCTTGAAGAACAGATGCAGATGGAATCAGTAATAACCTTCGATAACTTAATCATAAGTCTCTTTTGACGAATCTAAGCACAAAGACCCAATCACAGACCAAATAAATTATTTTTAAGCTGCTCAAATGACTAAAAATAGCCTCTAGGTACTTTAGACACTTTAAAAACAGCAATTTTACATACCCGTATTTTAAATTACAACAAGTGCAACCCGCGTTTAATATTTATAAGCGTTTCCAAACGATCCGAAAACTCGCTACTGATTACATAAACTCCAATTGCTATGCCAATTACTTTATAAACATTAACGAAGACTTAACCATCATTAGTCATCTCAAATCGTGATCTCAATTTCAATTCTGCCGTAAAATGTTAGCAATTGGAAAGAACGTAACTGTCTTGGGTATTGCAATTATGATTAAATAAAGAAGAAAGACCGATAAATATTAAACCCGACGTATTTGTACAATAAAATAAATTTCAGGATTTAGAATTTTTAGGAAAAGTAAAATAATAATAAAAAATTTAGTGATGAGAAAATGCGATTTTTTTTTTTTTTTAAAGAAATGAAAATCCCAGAAGAAACCGAACGAAGCAGAAATGAGTAAGCGGCAAATGAGGAGCTGGAAACACTAAATCCAAATTGGGAATGCAAAGTAGGCTTTTGATATATACTGAGAATGTAAAAGAATTTGATCGATAATGTCGATTTTTCCAAGTGGTTTGTGTAAATCCTGATTCTAGATTTAGATATTTTTTCTTCTTTTTTTTTTGTTATAATGTGGGAATGCGGTAATGCACTGTTGTAGTGAATAATGTAAAAGTATTAGTATTAAAGTGTAATACAGAATGTAAGCATTGAAAATTGAAATTTAAATATTTAGGAATTTTTAGGACTTAAGATTACATGTGGATTAAAGTTTCATTTGAATTAAATATGGAAGAAGTAATGGGGAAGTTTTCATCAGGTTGGGTAAAAGGATTTAACTTGTACGTGTTATTTTCATTACTGTTAGTTGGCATTGCAACAATGTTGTTACAACAGAGCATATACATCATGAAACAAAACTTTAAACTTTTTGTTTTTAAAGGTATTATTCAATACATTCACATTGTTTACATTGTACAAAAGAAATAAGAGTTTGTGTTCTTTGGCATTAGTTGTTTGCTGAGTTTAAAAAAAGTTTCAGATTTTTTTAAAAATTAATTTCCTGTTCTTATTTCGTTTGATATTTGATCCTAAAAAATTTAACTTGATCAATATTTGTTTTGCATTTCTTAAGTTAATGTTTTAATATTTTTTCTATACATAATTTATAGGAATTTTAGATGTTACTGTACAAAAGTTAAAAAAAAAATCTTTTAATGTGATTTAAGTACATTTTATAGTTCAAGATCTTAATCTAAATTAAAGTGTAAACCTAGAGGCTAAGCCTAAAGCAGGAGCAAAAAAGAAACACAACTTCTCTTTAGAAAATCGTACATCGAAATTACAATAAAAGCACACTGCAAATTGCAGCATTGTTATAACAATGGCAGGTTCTACTTTTTCGAAGACTGAGGAATCCTATGTCAGTCTATAGAAACGTAATGCAATTGTGTATGAACGCTGCTTTCAAATTAAACTATTGTAATGCTTTCTTTCAACTTAGCCTAAAAGTAATACTTACGTAATGTCGTAACCTCATAAGGAAATTGTAAAACCTAAATTTTACATTTGATGTTTATACTATTTAAACCAAAGCAACATTCTGAGTACCGTACCGGTAACTTTCTATATTTTGGTCATATCGCAATATCGTAAAATTCACAAAATATATTGATAATCACAAATTTCTGATTTTGTTATGGTGATTGTCATGTGACTTGACAATATTAATAAGAATTTATTCTAAGAAAAATATTCATTTTTATTTTTTATGTATGAAAAAAACAAATTCTTTGATTAAAATGTCAAGATTTGATTTCATTAAAAATACAAATGAGAAATTTATTTGATTTCATTAAAAATACAAATGAGAAATTTATTTGATTT
>JAQFZP010002399.1:0-13847 GCA_034695745.1 Geophilus truncorum | reverse complement strand
TTGGAGCTGCAATTGCAATTTGTGGGTTTAAAATAAAAAATAAAATTTTGAATTTTTTATAATAAAATATTTTTTAGGCGAAAAATGAGTTGAATATGCTGCAATCGCGAGTGAAAAATTTAAGCGAAGAGGAAGGGGTGAGTTTTTAAATGTAAAAAAAAAAAATTGATTTTTCTTAATAATTTTTTATTTTTTATTTAACTAGAAAATGTTGTCAGCCATTTTTGAAGCGAATGTTTTGTTAAGTAAATATCAAAACACATCGGTAGTTGCTATTAAGGATGCTGAAATGTGGAAGGAGAAGTTTAAAATGCAAGAAATTGAACTCGTAGCTCGGAATAATCGACTTGAAGTACAGGAAATATTTGTTTTGTGAAAAAAAAAACTTTTTAAAACAATTTTTTATAGGAGTTTAATGCAAGACGTTTTAGAAATGTCGAAATTCAGACTGAAAACGAAATTGTTGAGGACTGCGTTCGAATTTTAATGAGTAAATATAGTAAAAGTATTAAAAATCGCATAATAATTTATTTTTATTTTATGTTTTTTCAGGTGATTTAATTGGTTTAATTGAGGAAAAATAGTACGGTACTGTAAAATGTTTACAATTTTTTTTTTAATCTATTTTTTTTCTCCTCATTTATTTGAAAATAAATGTTTGTGTTTTTTTTTTTAATTGTTATTATTTACTTCTATATTTATCCAAATTTATAATCAGTTGACATTTTTCAGTGATGACAGATATAGATATATGTGGTTTTCGTATGCGCTCAATAGATGGTGCTGCACCTTTAGTTATTAATCCTTTTCCACTGCTCTTCTTAAAATTTTGACAATTTCTACATATAAATTAATGAAATTTTGGATTAAACGAATCAAACTTTATTGCACATTGACAAATTACACAATTTATGTATTAGAATGATGAAGTGAGAAAAAGAGAAGAGAAGGGTAAATTCGTAGAAATAAGCACGTCACAGAGGCCAGCTTATTTCTACAAATATTCGTTTATAGTTTAAATATTTGTGTTCTTGAATTGTAAGGTTATATTAGTTAAATAATGTATTTTAAAATGTATTTGATGATACTGTAGTCCTTTTAGTGGGAACAAATTTAAAACTTTGGTAAAAATGTTAAATAATTTTTTATTTTTTATTTTTTTTTATTTTATTTTATTTTATTAATCTACTTGACGTAGTTTATTATAATCGGCCTCCCGTTGTTCGGGTTTTAGTTTTTTCGCTTGTGCAAAGAGTTGTTTCACCCTTTGGTCTAAACTGTCCATGGCATCTATGGGGAAAAGTGAGAAATAAGATAAAAATTGTGTTAAAAAAGCGTGAATTTTTCCTAAAAAAAAAAAAAAATATTTTATAAATCGAAATTTGTGGGAAAATATAAATTTTGTTGAAAAAAATTCACATTTTTAGTAATAAAAAACATTATTACAAATTTTTTCCAAAAAGTTACAGTTCCTTCTAAATTTAAATATAAATTTACATATTTGATATTTCTTTGTAAAATTTTCCATTTTATTTACCAACTTTTTCTAAAATTTTAGAAAAAGTTGGTAAAAGTTGATTGATTCAACACTAGGAGTCGCAGAGTAGCAGCGCCGGCCACCAGAGTGCGCTTATGGTCGGTGGCGCACTCTGGTGGCTGTCGGGTCAGCTACGCATAATAATTACGTCATTCGTTTGCAACACATTGCATCACTTCACCACATACCAACACAATCATTTTACTTGCGTTTACAACTTACGAGCTAAGATGGTTCGCTCGTACAACGACGAGTTAAAGTTGCTCTAGAGATTGACGGCGAATAAATGGAGGATCATAAAGGGATTCGTTGCCAACATTAACGTGAGGATGACAAAATTTTACATTCGACAAATGATTTATTTTAGTTTTCTTACAGGTGGAAGGTGTTTTCTACGTTAACAAGTTGTTAGAGGTGTTAATGTTCGATGAATTGAGAAATGCTCCTCGTCCTGGATATATTGGAGGTTTTTTTTTTTACCAGGGATGAAATGAAACAAATCGCGAATGCTGTTGCTTTGCCCGGCATAGTCGATGGTCGGAGTAAATATTTCAAATATTTATCAATGGTGTGGAATCCAGAAGATCATCAATATTAGACCAATGCCAGGAACATATCAACATAGGTCATTTTAACCCTCGAAACTAGTTCTTCAACTTCGAACATTCTCCAGAATTGCTTCATTGGTTTGAACTCTGTTCTCAATCGAGAGACTAAATCGAAAGCAGTTTCGGAAGTTGCCGACGACGAAGTGACGATCACGAGTCAAGAAGTCGGTAAAATGGAGAAAAACAACTCGATCGGCGACGCTGTCAGCTAAGAACCGTTTGATTAACGAACATGGACTAAGTAAGTTGGGTTTACTTTTTAACAATTTTAGATTTTTAAACGATTTTTTTTTTTAATTTAGGGCCGCGGATCGTTTGATGCAACAACTACTTCTTCGCCAGACTCGGAAGCGCACGTCGAAAATTCAGCAAAGTCCACCGTAGAATATGTCGATCGAGTTACTGCGTTGGATGTGCGATTTTATTCGAGATGGCGCTGTAGCTTCAGATGCGATTCGTTGTCTCATGTTTTTGGAAGGATTATTTCGTTGAATCTTCGAAATATTTCGCTCTCGCTTCGATTCGAAGTTGTAGTTAAGTATAAAAAATTCATTTTAATTTTTTCGTCTTAAACCTAATTTCTACTTGTCCTACTTTAACCCTTTTACCACGTGACATTGTTGTAATAATGACACCATCATCTACTACTATGCTGTTTATTATTGAGAATTTTCTTCGCGACTGGAATTGTTTTGCTCAAGCAGTAGAGGTTTGGCTCTGCTCTGGTTCGGTTCGTCTCTATTTCTCTCTATTTCTCTATATTGGTATTTGGACATATGGTTGCTTATTGCCTATGTATTTCATTACTTCTTTCTTGGTATTTGGACATTGGTTGCTTATTGCCAATGTATTTCATCACTTCTTTCTTGGTATTTGGACATTGGTTGCTTATTGCCAATGTATTTCATCACTTCTTTCTTGGTATTTGGACATTGGTTGCTTTGTCTCATGTTATTTCTTCACTTCTTTCTTAGTGTTTGGATGTTGGTTGCTTTGGTTTCAGAAAATATACTCTCATCTTTTTTTAATGTAATGTAATTATTATTTTTGCACAATTCTTTCACTTGGATTTAAAACCGAAGGCATTTGTCGTCTGGTGGATAATAATACACGTCAACGCGATCACAGTATTTTCCCTATGAGCGTGTTAACTGTTACTTCGGACGCTGCCATGTCTTGTTAATATTGACTTCAATCGAAGTGTTTCTTCTTACATGTTGTAATTTGGGTGTGTATAGACCAAAAGCTAAGTCAAGACTGATTTTATTTACAATGCCAACAATGTTTGATGACTACAACAATGCATACACTTTATTTAGGTCAATTTGGTTCAACTCTTCAGTCAAATCCCAAATAACAATAAAATACAACCAAACAAATGTAGTACCGGTAACTATAATTTTAATTTACAAACATAAAAACACAAAACTCAAATGCACAATTGAGGATAAACACTATGTTAAGGGCTCCAGTTTTATACGTGAACGAGTATAACGTTATTTGATTTATCGGTATGTTAATGTTCTTTGAATAAGTTGACTGAAAACAAAACTTTATATCAGGTATTGTAATCTTTTTACATCAGAAAATCTTTTCTTATATCTCAACTCATTAACAATAAATAATTAAACAATTAATAATAATAATAATAATAATGGCTAACATTCTCTCTCTAATGTCTTTTAAACATTCACTCCTGTTCTGAATTGTCCAGGAAATCTAGGCCACAAATGAAATCACTGTTGAGCCTGAGTTTGATTCTTCGAAAGTTACTTATATAATACTGCAGTTGCTGACCATTCGAGTAAGATGTTGTAGATGTAGAATCAATTTCTGTTATGGCTTCATTTTTACATAATTCCTCTATTTTAATTTCTATTTCTATAAATTCAATATTCCAATTGCATTTTCTATTTGGTTCTGTGATTTTCTGGAGTTTATAAATAGGAATTTCGATGATTAAGGTTAAGTTTATTGTACTGCCATTTAAAAACAACAGATTATATTTACAACAATGCAGTCGTACAATTAAAAATAATTGTTAAAAATAATTATTGGAAAAGCAAATTTTGAGTTTTGTACCTTAGTGATGTAAATAGGTACCACGTTCCAATCAAAGTGAAAAACATCACAATTAATCCTTTTTAATCTTTTCTTTTCATTTCCTTTACACCATTTCTTTAAACCCAAATCCGGAAGTTGACTTTTTTGACGTTTTTGTCGTTTTAAATCGTTGCGCGGGTTTTTCTAGTCTGACCTTTACGAAAATGGATTGTGAGAATGCAATTTACGTTGTTTTGACGTTTTTCCCGTTTTTTTCTTTCCACATTTTTCTCGATTTTTTTTATTTTGTGCATTTTTTTTGTAAATTTAGAAATAATTTGTAATTTTTTAATGTTTTATAAATCGCAATGTCGGAAAATATGAATTTTGTTGAAAAAATTTATACAAATTTTAGAAAAAGTTAGTAAACCCCACCCTAAAAAAAAAGACGCGTCATCAACCCCCTCCAAACTCCCTCCAAATCTGCACTGCCCCGACCATACCCACCAAGTCACCACAACAACCGTGGTCTACAGGTATAATTTTCTAACCCCTCTCAATTGTAGTAGAAGTAGTAAGTAGACGTAAGAAATGTACAGTAAACAGTTGTAGTTCTAAGTCTACTTACAAATTCTACTGCATGTGTGAAGTACTGTGAACCTATCTTTAAGGTACAAAATTTATATCGCCTGGAAGTTTGACCATTTGTCATGGCCGAGAAGATATTGCGCCTTCAGAAGGCAACATATATTGTAGATTTGAATTAGTGTTAAGGCATTTTCCGATTTAAGCCTATTATTTGTATCTTTATATTAAGTTACTAAGCCTAGTCTAAGCCTTTTAGTGCACGATCACTGTTGCTGTGTGCTGTCTTTTTTAATGTCTTATCTTTTCTGATTGTTGCTTATAATGATATGCTGCGTTAAGTTGATGACTATTGTTAAGAGTTTTCTTTGTAACTGAAGATGCATTATTAAATCAGTGAAGCATCAGCTTCACTCAAGGCAACATCTCTGTTTTTAATCTCTCTCTTGGCTCTTTCCTGTTTTTATTCTTTCTCTTGACTTTTTCTTGTCTTTATTCTCTTTCTTGGCATTTTCTTCTAACTCTAACATTAACCCTCACTTACGGATTTACTTCGCCTAATTACTACATCTTCCAAGAATATAGGGCAAGATATTGTAACACCTTCCATTTTATTGGCATAAATATCCAATTTCGAGAAGACATTTTCTTGGCTTTAGTGTTTCTAACTTAGCCGGCAATTTGTATTTCTTGTTCCAAGGATGTACGATAGATGTTGATTGCAAATGTCTTGGCTGATTTCTTGGCGTAAGAAAGTCTGCAGAGGACATTGAATAGCTCTCGTCTTGTAAGTTTGTGATTTCTTCAATTTCGTCACTAACTGAATGCCTGGTGCCGTCTTGCGACTTCTTACTTTCTTGAGGTTTATCAGTGCAGCTCGGAAAGTTACATTCTAAGAGAACAAGAAAATAGATACCAAACTATTATTATCAAATTAACAAATTCTTTGCTAATCAGATGAAAAGCTATAGTTCTAACAAGTTCTAAAAACTAAGATTTCGGAATTTCGTTTTGATTCTGAATTTTAATTTCATTCTTCTTCACTGCATTAACATTAGCTCTAACTTAAGGGACTTAGTTCACTTTTAATTAAATCTTTTCAACTAACTTTAAAATAACTTTATCTGACTGCTTTAGGTTGACTTTGCAGTAAATCATTTTACATATTTTTATTTGCTTTTTGAGTCATTGAGTCATTTCAAGGAAATTGTTAGAGTCGATATCTTTAAGAGTTTCGTCATTATGACGATAGAAAATAACAAACCTTTACGTTTAGTTTTAATTTTTTCTTTTAGGACGTACGTACTTTCGTGTTTCAGCTACGCTTTTTCTAACGTTTTTAGCAGCAATTTGATTTTTGCCGTTCGCGAAAGAGTCTCGGTCTTTCTTTACTATCTCAGGGATGAAGTGCAGAGATCATGTTCTAAAACTTTAGACAGTGTCATGCGCCAACTCTAGTTCCTCTCTTGCCGTAATAACGGTTTGCATAGCATTTGAAACAGTTTGATAACATTTGACAAACATTTCTTCTTGTCGACAATTGTCGCATTCATATTTTCCCGTATTTTTATTATCGGAATCACATCGTTCGTACTTCTTGTATTCACTTTCTCCATTCTCTCTCTACACACTCCAACGCTCCACACTGTTAGAGTCGATCTTAGCGAGATACAAAAGCGCAAAGCATGCATTGAAAACAATATCGGAAACGTCACTTTCTCGCCAATGCTTTCACTCTCACTCCGACTATACCTGATTCTTATTACTTATGCTACTTTCCTTCGTATATCTCACTCATCAAATCTTCTGTTACAATTATTCACTTTGTGTTATTAAACTCTTAAACCAAAATTTAACAATCAAAAAAAAAAAAATCAAGAAAATTAAGTTGTTTGTGAACGCTAAGTTTCGAGGTTGCGATTGTTGAGACTGCACACCAGCTTTAAGCTGAAGTGTGGAGTGTGGTGTATCATCTTTAATGTGTTTTTTTGTGTGTGCATATAATTATTTAGTTGTTTATTGAATTTCATTATACAGTCAACCCCCTCAAACCCTGACATAGGCGGGACTCGGAAAAAGTGGCCGGATTTGAGAGGTGGCCGGTCACGAGGGAGTTTTTAGCGTAGGGTGACATTGAAAGGGGCCGAGACTTTTAGCCGGAATTGAGAGGTGGCCGGATTTCGCTATGTCCGGCAAGTCGGAGTAAATATTTCAAATATTTATGAATGGTCTGAAATGGTTTTGGGAGATGTCGTTAGGCGTGAAATTTTGTTTGAAATCTTCGTAGCCAAGAGATGTAGCCAATGTCCAGTTACTAGCATCAGATTTGTTGGAATCGGATTGTTTGGTTTTAGTGTGAAATCATCACTTGATTAAATCTAGATTAACTGCAATTCTAACATGTGAAATTCAGAGAGGAAAACGGGAGTCTGTCTTTGTGCAGTATTTGCAGAAGGTCAAAAAATTGACCAAAGACAAATGTTAACGAGGAATTTCTTAAACTGTTGTCGGAATTCAACCAGTCGGACAAATCAGCCATTCAATTAATTTGGAGATTTTCATGAACAGATTTGAAATTAATTTTTCTTTTTTCCGATGCAGTTGCACTGGAAAGTGCAAACTTTCCAAGGATTTTCCTCAACGAGTGTGGGAAGTTGGTGCAGTAATTGCAGTTTAAACAAATGCGTTTACTTCTGCGTAAATTAGAAGTAAAAGAATTTATTTAAAAATAAAATAAAAACTAAATCAATTCGTACTTGGCAGATTCATTTCGACAAAAACCTTCAACATATACAGACGATCATCAAAATACTAGATCAATGCCAAGAACACATCAACATAGGTCATTTTAACCCTCGAAACGAGTTCTTCAACTTCGAACATTCTCCAGAATTTCAGTGGTTTGAACTCTGTTCTCAATCGAGAGACTAAATCGAAAGCAGTTTCGGAAGTTGCCGACGACGAAGTAACGACCACGAGTCAAGAAGTCGGTAAAATGGAGAAAACAACTCGATCGGCGACGCTGTCAGCTAAGAATCGTTTGATTAACGAACATGGAGATGTGGTGGTTTCATGGACTAAGTAAGTTGGGTTTACTTTTTAACAATTTTAGATTTTTAAATTTAGAGCCGCGGATCGTTTGATGCAACAACTACTTCTTCGCCAGACTTACTCGGAAGCGCACGTCGAAAATTCAGCAAAGTCCATCGTAGAATATGTCGATCGAGTTACTGCGTTGGATGTGCGATTTTATTCGAGATGGCGCAATTCGTTGTCTCATGTTTTTGGAAGGTTTATTTCGTTGAATCTTCGAAATATTTCGCTCCCGCTTCGATTCCAAGTTGTAGTTAAGTATAATAAATTCATTTTAATTTTTTCGTCTTAAATCTAATTTCCACTTGCCCTACTTTAACCCTTTTACCACGTGACAATGTTGTAACAATGACACGATCATCTACTATGGTGCTTATTATTGAGAGTTTTCTTCGCGACTGAAATTGTTTTGCTCAAGCAGTAGAGGTTTGGCTCTGCTCTGGTTCGATTCGTCTCTATTTCTCTCTATTGGTGTTTGGACATTGGTTGCTTATTGCCTATGTATTTCATCACTTCTTTCTTGGTATTTGGACATTGGTTGCTTTGTCTCATGTTATTTTCTCACTTCTTTCTTGGTGTTTGGATGTTGGTTGCTTTGGTTTCATACGGTCGGGAGAAATTCAGAAAATATACTCTCATCTTTTTTTAAAAAAATGTAATTATGTAATTATTATTTTTGCACTATTCTTTCACTTGGATTATTGATCGAAGGCAGGGCATTTGCCGCCTGGTGGATAGTAATACACGTCAACGCGACCACAGTATTTTTCCTATGGGCGTGTTAACTGATAGTTCGGACGCCGCCATGTCTTGTTAATACTAACTTCGCGCAATGAGTCAAGACTGATTTTATTTACAATGCCAACAATGTTTGATGACTACAACAATGCATACACTTAGTACATAAAACTTAGTATAACTCTGTTAACCGTACGAAGCTCCAACAGGTCAATTTGGTTCAACTCTTCAGTCAAATCCCAAATAACAAGAAAATACAACTTCTTTAAAGTTAAAACAAATGCAGTAACTATAATTTTAATTTACAAACATAAAAACACAAACTCAAACTCAAATGCACAATTGAGAATAAACACTACGTTAAGGGCTTCAGATGGAAGTGCAGTCTTGCATTTGGGGTGCAGTACAGCCATGTCTTCAGCTGCCCCAGATGATCAGATTGGGTCAGAGGCTTCCCTTGTGCGATAAGTTCATTTGATTTACTAGTTTGTTAATGTTATTTGAATAAGTTGAATGAAAACAAAACTTTATATCAGGTATTATAATCTTTTTACATCAGAAAATCTTTTCTTATATCTCAACTCATTAACAATAAATAATTAAACAATTAATAATAATAATGGCTAACATTCTCTCTCTAATGTCTTTTAAACTTTCACTCCTGTTCTGATTTGTCCAGGAAATCTAGGCCACAAATGAAATCACTGTTGAGCCTGAGTTTGATTCTTCGAAAGTTACTTATTATGTAATATTGCAGTTGCTGACTATTCGAGTAAGATGTTGTAGATGTAGAATCAATTTCTGTTGTGGCTTCATTTTTCCATAATTACTCTCTTTTAATTTTTATTTCTATAAATTCAATATTCCGATTGCATTTTCTATTTGGTTCTGTGATTTTCTGGAGTTTATAAATATAAATTTTGATGATTAAGGTTAAGTTTATTGTACTGCCATTTAAAAACAACATTATATTTACAACAATGCAGTCGTACAATTAAAAATAATTGTTAAAAATAATTGTGAAAATTATTTGAAAAACAAATTTTGAGTTTTGTACCTTACTGATATAAATAGGTACCACGTTCCAATCAAAGTGAAAAACATCACAATTAATCCTTTTTAATCTTTTCTTTTCATTTCCTTTACACCATTCCTTTAAACCCAAATCCGGAAGTTGACTTTTTTTGACGTTTTTGTCGTTTTAAATCGTTGCGCGGGTTTTTCTAGCCTGTCGTTTACGAAAATGGATTGTGAGAATGCAATTTACGTTGTTTTGACGTTTTTTACGTTTTTTTATTTCCACATTTTTCTCGATTTTTTTTATTTTTTTTGCATTTTTTTTGTAAATCGTACTGCTAGTGTTTTATAAATCGCAATGTCGGAAAATATGAATTTTGTTGAAAAAATCTATACAAATTTTAGAAAAAGTTAGTAAATAAAATGTAAAATTTTACAAAGAAATATGTAAATTTCTGTTTAGAAGGAAATATATTGCGCCTTCAGAAGGCAACATATATTGTAGATTTGAATTAGTGTTAAGGCATTTTCTATTTAAGCCTATTATTTGTATCTATATTCAGTTACTAAGCCTAGACTAAGCCTTTTAGTGCATGATCACTGTTGCTGTTTGCTGTCTTTTCTGATTGTTGCTTACAATGATATGCTGTGATAAGTTGATGACTATTGTTAAGAGTTTTCTTTATAACTGAAGATGCATTATTAAATCAGTAAAGCACCAGCTTCACTCAAGGCAACACCTCTTTCTTTATTCTCTCTCTTGGCTCTTTTCTGTTTTTATGCTTTTTCTTGTTTTTTTTTATTCTCTCTCTTGGCTTTTTCTTCTAACTCTAACATCATGGGGTTGATACTTTAAACTTTAAATTTGCATCATAATAAATGTTTACTTTTGTCAAGGTGTGATTATTTCTTTCTTTCTTACCACTACTTATATGTTACATGCGCAACTTTTGAAATAATCAGTTTTCTTCAGTTCCAGAGCACTCAATTTCACGCAATATTTATGGAACCATTTCCGACACACAACACACAATAACTGTTGGTCGTTATGATCAGTATCTTTCTTAGACGTACTGTTGTGCTTGCTATCAACCTCATGGAGCAAACCAACAATAAACTCGAAGTTTTCTTCACCAGTGACTGGATTGAACCTTTTTTGTAACGTTCGTTTTTCAAATTTTTTTTTTAAACTATCGTAGACTGATCAGAAATTGAAAAAGAATTTTAACACAATTATATAAAACCCAACTAACTGTTAGTCCAAAGGCTAAATAGTAAGGCTTTCTATCACAATAAAACTTATTACCCGGCGGGTAGTTAAACATAAAAATACCGTGTTGATAGTTGGAATAAGAGTTTTATTTTGATTACTCGTCAGTTTCCGTTTTGATTGTGGCTTTAGTGTTTCTTAGCCGGCAATTTTCTCCATTTTATCTCTATCAATTCGTATTTCTTGTTCAAAGGATGTATGATAGGTGTTGATTGCAAATGTCTTGGCTGACTTCTTGGAGTAAGAAAGTCTGCAGAGGACATTGAATAGCTCTCGTCTTGTAAGTTGGTGATCTCTTGGGACTCTTCAGATGTACCAATTTCAGTGTAGCTCGGAAAGTTACATTCTAAGAGAACAAGAAAATTGATACCAAACTATTATTATCAAATTAACAAATTCTTTGCTAATCATATGAAAAGCTATAGTTCTAACAAGTTCTAATTTGATTTTGCCGTTCACGAAAGTCTCTCGTTCTTTCTCTACTATCTCAGGGATGAAGTGCAGAGATCATGTTCTAAAACTTTAGACAATGTAATGCGCCAACTCTAGTTCCTCTCTTGCCGTAACAACGGTTTGCATAGCATTTGATTTGAAACAGTTTGATAACATTCGACAAACATTTCTTCTTGTCGACAATTGTCGCATTTATATTGTCCCTTATTTTTGTTATCGGAATCACATCATTCATACTTCTGGTATTTACTTTCTCCATTCTCTCTCTACACACTCCAACGCTACACACCATTAGAGTCGATCTTAGCGAGATACAAAAGCGCAAAACATGCATTGAAAATAATATCGGAAATGTCACTTTCACTCCAACTATACTGGTACCTGATTCTTATTACTTAAGCTATTTTCCTTCATATATCTCACTTATCAAATCTTTTGTTACAATCTTTCACTTTGAATTATTAAACTCGTAAACCATTTAAAACTAAACAAACTTTATAATAAGCTTAGGAAACACAATTCAATATCAAATCTGGATCCTCACATCCGTCCCCCCTTGAAACAAAATCACAAACAGAAAACTTAAACCCCAAATAAAACATGTTTACTACACTAAAGAAGAAATCAATACAAACAACAACCAAAAAAATTTTTTTCTTGTCTGCTGCCCACACAAGTTGAACACGTGGAAGAGAGAAAGGATCAAGATGTGTACACTTTAATGGGGGATTTTACTGATAACCCATAGCCCTGGCATTATTAAAGGAAGATATACGCTTTGCATGGGGAACCGATTGCCCGAGAAATTCTGGCAGAAAGAAAATGTTTAACGAGTTGGGTTTTGTGTTTGATGGTGTGAGAGGATTCCTCTCGTCAGCTGCTCTGCATATCAATTTAATCAAAAGTTGTGATTTAGTTTTAAAAATTAAATGAAAAATGGGATTTTTAAGAGTTAAGATTGATATTTTAAAGAGTTGAGACACGTGTGTTTTTGTTCGTGGAAGAGTTCTCCCTAAGCATTGAGAACGGAATTGGTTGTAATGATGTAATTTCACATTGCAAATCTAGAAAAATAGAAACTTTGATTTTGCGGATTTTTTTTTAACCCTTAAACTACTAACTATGTGGACATTTGTCCACACCTCACTTCGTGAATAAAAAAAGTTTTTTATTTTTTATTCAAAAAATCTGTAATTTTATGACTTTGTTCTTAATTTTAATAATTCATTTTTTGTGAAAATTTCAATTATATTTCATTGTAAATAAATGCAGTTTACATATGGCTTGTCTAATCTAATGCCTCTAATATCGAGTTCTTTTAAAGCTAACACTAAAACCGGGTTTTAGAAGCAACCCTAGCTTATATAAGCTCTAGTTCTGGGTTGCAGTTGCACCACCAGTCTAATCTTAACTCGCCTTCGCAGAAGTTAGTACTTTTTTCACGAGAATATTATTTTGGAATCCTCTATGAATCTTTGCCATCAGTGGCAAAATTTGATATTTTTGGGCTTTTACAAGTGTGAAGTGGCCAGAAGTTTCAGAATTGATCGACATTTTCCAAAAAATTATGCAAAATCAACTTGGAAATCGAAGCACGTGGATCAGGAGCGACGCGTGGTCTACATATCCCGCAAATTCAGATGGTTTGAGAGCTTTTAAATTGAAATACAAGTATATCAATGCACATCTCGGTTTTCCTTGGCACAGGACCGAACATATTATGTGCAAAATGGGACTCGTGGCGTCGAGCCTTCCCGACCTTATGCCCGTCAGATTAAGGGCCATTTAACTTTGTCTCGAAAAGACAGGTTTTATGATTAATCCAACCAGGTAAAAGAATCAGATTCAAAGATTTTAATGCGTCCTGGTAGTCTTGGCACAGACCCAGTTGAAGGCGCGATCGGAACTCGTGGTACCGAGATTCCCAAAAAATTACGGACCGCGTGGAGTCGGATCCCAAAATAAAATAAAATAAATAAAAAAAAAAAAAAAAAAAAAAAAAACCGAGAAAAAAGCTTTACCTTATGCATTAGTCTAGTTTTTGCCTTCGAAAATTGAATTTTTCTCATTACATTATTACGTCTTATTCAGTTTATCATTAGTATGTTTATTGGATCTACATAATGGTCGCATGTTTGATCTTTTTTATGGTATGACAACCATTTATCCCTTTTGTATATCCCTCAAGATTTAGACCACAGATTACTTAATCTGTAATTTCTACTGTCTGCAAAACTATCATAATGAATTTGCTGGTAGAAGATGGTTGTTAAAATGTTGCACTGGAAACTTAAAAATTTCTGGTTCTAATCATAAAATTTTTGAACAAACTCAATTACCAAAAAAAAAAAAAAAAAAATGATTTTGGTAATTTAATAATCAAATTTGAACCTTAATCTTCGTATCTACACAGTAAAAAATAAAAAAGTAAAAAGGTGTAAAAAAACACTTTTTTAAGTGTAAACAGCTTGTCCCTATTTCAACTCTCATTTAGAGTAACATT
>JAQFZP010002398.1:0-13848 GCA_034695745.1 Geophilus truncorum | reverse complement strand
CGTTTGACTCATTTCTCTGCTTAATCACCCATGTCCTCACTAATTCCCACCTTTAAAATCACTCATTAAAATCATCTTTAAACAATTACTCAATCATACACATCATCAACACTCATATTTAACACACAGACTCGATAATTCATGACGTAACCAAACTTGATCAAGCGAGTAATTGAAACTGACCCCGTGATTGGTTAATGCTTGATTCGATTTTTGAAAAGCGCGCCCTAATTGGTCGATGAAAATTTGACCTTCTCTAACCTGGAAATAATGCCGCAAAACCAGGTGCAAACAGTCGGACAACGGCAATGCTTGTTTTCGTGGAAGTTTAAAGACAGATAGCTCAAAAGCATGAGATAAACCGGTGATCTGAGGATAATGGAAGGATATTTGTGTGTTTCAACGCAGTTGACGATGCAATTTGAGTGTTCTAATCGTATTTGAAGCAGTTTGCTCGCAGATCAACTGCATTTCAAAGCGTGTTGTTAACTTAGAAATTTTTTCTCAACAAAAATGTCTGCTCTAAGTCACATAAGAACACCTATGCAACCACCTTACCAGGTGTTTGGAGGTAAGATTTGGGCTAAAATTAACAGGGGAAAGGTGGATCTAATTAATCATCTGTCGTAATCGCAGAAAAACGAGGTTAAAATATTTTTTTTTAATGTAACAGGGTTAAGGTTATGATCAAAATCAGATGTTTATTCTTATTTTAGAATTTTTATTTCATGAGTATGTAAAATAAAAAAAGATTTTTTTTACTGTTTTTCTTTTCTAAATTTAGTACGGAAAAAAGTGCAGCAAGGGAAAGACTCGTCTCCGGTTGGAAAACATTTTAAAGTTAACGTCGGTGGAGGAGGAGATAGACAGAGTAAGAAAAGAAGACAAATCACTTATCTAAAGTCAGAATATCTCGAAAGATTAACTAAAGTATGAGGTTTTTATCTGGGAAAGGCGTTTTGTTGTTATTTGTGACTAAAGTTGGGGTTAAATTTCGATTTATTTTGATTATTGTGGTGAAAGAACGAGAAAACCTTGGGAATCTTTTTTCCTCGTCTTCCTTTTGCCAAAGATTCTTGGCCCTTTTGGCACTTGGCAGCATTTAGTAACCGGACAAATATAACATTTGTGTGGTGGCTTTGACTGGAGTTGTTTCAACTCACCATTTTACCTCAATCCCAATGGAGACCAGTTCCATTTTAACTTTTGTAGCTGGTGTTTGGTTCCTAAAAACAGTAATTAACGGTGTCATTTACGTGTTTAACGCAGGTAGGCTTGTTTTGACTGGAAATTGAGTGTATTAAAGGTGTTTCTGGGTAATAAATGTGTGGAATTGTGATTTATTTTGGTTTTTTTTGTGCATTTTTCAGTGGGTTCAACGCAATCCTGCACAGGAAAACAAGATCCCAGGTCTGTTTTTAGCTCCCAGATCAGTAAACCAGGTTTTTATTTTTGTTTTTTATTTATAATTTTTTTTTTCTTTTGTCTAGTTCCAAGGTTGTGCCGAAGGAAAGTGATGAAGTGGAGTCTCGTGGTTCACGGATGCCGGGAGGTGGTGGAGATGCACAAAAATCAGATCGGATGGCGAAATATAAGGAGGAACGGAGACGGCAGTTGGCTTCTAAATACGCCGATTGGTCTTCGAGCGAAGATATAACGTCGTTGGGCGAAGAGCCGAGTTATATGAGGTTGTCTAATCGGTATCGAAGACAGAAATCGGATGGAAGGGTGCAAAATAAAAATCAATCTCCGGATCCAGGGGGAACGCCTGAACCCATCGGTGGATTGGTGCGAAGTAATCGCGCTTCAAGGTCGAGGCATTGTATAAAATTGTGTAATGTGTGACAAAATTAGTCAAAAAATGCTTTGAAATGGTTTAAATCTGTTTAAAATTGTCGAGAATGTGGTAAAATGAATTTAAAATTGTCTAAAAGTATCTAATATGTTGTAAAATTAATTTAAAAGTGTCTAAAATGATCAAAAACATGTCTGAAAATGTCTAAAATAGCCCAAAAATTATTTTCCTGACCTAAAATTTGCATAAAAAAAATGCCTAAATTCTTTAAAATGCAGAAATTGGTCCAAATTTTGTCAAATTTGATTTTGTTTTTGAATTTATACATGATGAAAATAACTTAATTTTTGATTCTTCTTATTTCTAGACTGCGAGCAATGGCCGCCGGTATTACCGTCCAAGAAAATGGTGCTAATAACTCAGAATTCATTCGCGTTGGAAGTCTTCGGTCGAAATTTCCAGTCGACGACAGTTTACAGAGAAATTCCCTCAACCGACGCAGTTTCAATGGAACGTCTTCTACGCCCGATTGGAACGGAAAAGTTTCTTCCCAGGTTCATTTTACCCCCAAATTTTACTTTTAAATTTTTCTTGAATAAATTTCTGATTTTATTTTAGACGAACTCGTCTTCCGACATCACCGACAACTTGGATTCACCGCGAAAACTGAAAGACAAGAGTTTCAAGCGAAAATCGAATTTAAACCGCTCTTTTCTTGTCGAATCGACTCAAGGACCGTCGTATACAAGTACGCAAAACATTTACCACGTTTTATTGGGTAGTTAATTGTGTGTGAAATAAAAAAAGCGTTATTTTAATCGCAATCCTTTAAAAAGGGTGTGTTGTCCTCGGGTTGTTTGACCCAAATTTGGTGGAACAAAACCGGAGCATACGCTTCACATTTTTTTCGCTTGTTGCCACCTATTTTTTTGGAATTATAAATCGCTGAACTCGATTTTGCAAATTATGACATCGGAGTGATGTGATCAGAAAAAAAAATATTTAAAAAAAATATTAAAAAAAAAAATTGAATTGTTTGAACTGACTGTAAAAATAATTTGAATTATTCCCACATTATAATTTTTTTTTAACTTAAATTAACAAAAAATATTTAAATTCAATTTAAAAAAAATTATTAAATATTTAAAATTTTTAATAAAATTTCAACTTCGCTTTTTAATTTTGTGCATTTTGCGGAAAACTCAGTCTGATGGCATTACTCCCTGCCTAATTTCATTTGCGTGCATCACCGGTCAAGTGTGGGAAGTGTAAAAACTCACCCAAGCGCGATCGGGTCGCGTTTGCAACCGAGAGAAAGCCAATTCACCCTATAACGCGAACAACGAATGTATCATGAGCGACTCTGATGAGGAAACTAACAGAACAACAGACCAACTCGCCGATAACAACAACTTTATCCTCCGCCGGAGACCCGAGATGGTCAGTTTCGGGTCCATCTCCTCCTACTGGTGGCATCCCACAACCACCACCAGGGAATTATTTTCCTTCTCAGTTCTCAGTGACAGGGTCTTTTTGAGCCCCGTTTTGCAAAGACGTCACACCTTTAATTCGCTTTTCGAAACTCCAGAAACCGGTAAAAAAAAAATTTAAAAAATTTAACCGGTCAGAAATAAAGATGTCTATTTCAAAAAAAAAATAATTGTGAAGTTGACTAATGTTTGTTTATTTTTATAGACGATTCCGCGCAGCTATGGCGACAGTCCAAGAAACTGGAAAACCAACGCGAGACGCAGCAGGTGTTGAGCGAAGGGTCCACTTTTAGACAACTGACCCGTCCAGCGCCGCTCAAGAGACCGGAAATCCCAGAAATCCTCCGCCAAACACAAAACCGACTACAGCAACCGACGATAAACAACGAAAAACACGAACACGCCGCGATCGGTCAGCCCGATCACGTCCCGAGCGCTTTCACGGTCCGGTTTCACGTGACGGAAACCCAAAGAAGCCCCATACCCACAGAAGAAAACTCGGGAGTGGACAGGGTCCACGAATTGACCAAGCTGGTCAAGCAGACCACGCACGAAGTGGACTCGCTGACCACTGCAGCTCTGCACTCTGATCTTCTGACTTCGGATTCGGATATTTCTCCCCCGATTCTGCATCAGGCGACCGTGGTTACGTCACCCCTGGTGACGAAATCGGAAAGCGGGTCGAGCATCGTGAACATCACTGCCAAACCGCCTCCCTCCTTCCCCTCGACGCATTTTCAGCCCATCCAACACCAACAGCACGTCTCTAGAATTAGAATCAGAGGTGCTGAGTCGGCGGATAGTCGAGTGTGCCAAATGGATGCCAAAGAGGAGTCCTGCAAGGCCGTCGTGGCGTCCACCGACGACGACGAAGCGTACATGACACCAGAAATCAACGAAACTGACGATGAGGCAAAGAAAAAACCCTTTTCGATACTCAAACGACCTTCAGTCGACGAGGTATTTTTTTTTTATTTAAAAAAAAAGTTAACCGTTTCGATAAATAGATACCCGAATTTTTTTTTCTTTATTAGGGGATTCCGAATTGTGGATCAGTGTCAACAGTGAAAATCATGTCTGATGAACTTCCGTCCATTCTTCGCAAGAGATCAAGCATCGACGAGGGAATGAAAACGCAGTCGATATTAAAGATGTCGCACGTTGAGAACGGGGAAAAGCATCACGGGATTTTGAAACGTCGAAGTAGCGTAGAAGGATTAGACCCGCGACCAATATTGAAGAAACGAAGCAGTATCGAGGAGAGCGACCGGTTGCGACCGATTCTCAAGACGATGAGGAGCACCGACGACGAGATGAGCGAGAACGGGGGCCTCGCAGGCTCTGGGGAGGAGTTTGGAGGCGCGGGAAGTGGCGGAGGCGAGGAAATAAGACCGATTCTGAAGAAACAACAAAGAGTCGAAGAAGCTCCGACTTCCATCTTGAAAAATTCCTCATCCAGCGACGCGACGCCGCCCGTTTCTAGGAAGTCCTCGCTCGTGGGGGCGCGGAAGGAAGCGGAAAACGAGGAAATGCTGGAGGAAAAAGAGAAGAACGACGTCGTGGCACCACCGTTACTGCCCTCCATTTTGAAGAAAAGGACGAAAGATGCGGTGCACCCTCTGGCGACACCTTTTACGGAATTTGCAAGTAGATAAACGTTAATAAATAACTTAATTTAGTAAATTTTATATATTTAATTTATTTTTAAAGATATTATTAAGGCAAGAGCACCGCAGGACGAGTCGCCTCGCAAACCGTCAGTCCCAGTTGATCTGGTGGACCCACAAGCCCCCGAGATGAACGGGGAGCGTCGAATGTCGGTTGCGGAAAGGATTTCCCAGATGGAGACGCGGCTAGCGGATGACGTCCGGCGATCGGGGCCTTCGACTCCGAGGGGGACATCTCTTCAAGGAACAGTTGTAGTGACCGAATCTCAAATCGCCTCGCGACTCGAGCAGTTTTCGGTTATAAGAAGTAATCGAAGAAGTTCACCAAGGTTCCGTACTCAGCCAATCACGATGGAGGAAGTCGTCGAATCGAAAAAGTAATATTTTAGCGGGAAAATTTGAATTTTTAAATTATTTTTTATTTAAAAAAATTTTAATTTTGCAGCGTCACCAACGTCGAGAAACTGAAACAGACTTTCATGACACGCGTGAATGGGTTTAGCGATAAGGAGAATATCCCTAAACCAACATTTAGCAGCCCGGTGATGCGTAAGAAGTTCCTTTTCTCCGCCGATCGACATGCAAACACCGACGACGAGACGCCACCTCGCGTCCCGTTCGCCGGAGGTCACGCCTTACAACGATCCCGAACCCAACCGGTCACCCAGAACGAGATCACCGACTTCCAGGACTCGAAGAAGACTTCCTCTGATTCAGAAGAAGATCCCTGCCAGATGTCTTTGGCCGAAAGGGTGAAACTATTCGACCAGAAGGTCATCGAAGAGAGGTTTTCGGCGTTGAATAAGAAGAACACGCCGGTGGAAGTGAAGAATGCAAGGAGGAATAATCCGAGGTTTAGGACTCAGCCAATCACGTGGGCGGAGATGGAAAACGTGGCCAGCGAGAACGATAAGAATGAAAAAAGTGAGAAAATGTTTTTTTTTTTTTAGATTGGAATTGTGGATTTATTGAGTTTTTTGTTTATTTTCTCTTGGCAGACAACGAGGACACCGAAATTGGCTCGGCGAATGTAAACAACTGTATACGAGAAACGAATAACGAACAAATGGTGGCGCATTCACCACCTAGGGTGCATCAACCGGTGCAAATGCAGCGCGCTACGATCGTTTATTCATCAAGTAACGATGAGGATTCGTCTTCTGGTCACGCGTCTAGACGGATCATCAAGAACGAAGCCATTAATAGACGGAGAAATGCGGCGCTTCGAAGAAAAGACGACAGGTAACAAGAATTTAAAACAAAATCTGATTTAAATCTTTAAAAATCTTCATTAAATCCGCTAAACTAATGCTAAACTCGATAAAATCTATGACTCGATCGTTGTATCTGAAATCCGAGCTTCCAGGAATGTGGACCCCCGGATTGCAACTAGCAAAGCGCTACCTATTGACTTTTACACGCGTTAAAAAAAACGATTCAATCGGAAAAAAATAGGGAAAATATGCGAAACTTGTTTGCAGTCCCATCACATTTCCTTATTCTTGCATCACCAACCTGAAAATAACTTTTCCTCTTTTTTTTTTTTTTTTTAACTGCTCACGTTGTTGGAAGAGTCCATTTTTGGTTTTAGGCAAAGGGTGAGAAGAAACTGACTCGCGAAGAAATAACAAACTTATCTGTAAACTTTGCCCTTGTACTCCACACCCAGTTCTTTTTCTTTTTTCTTTCTTTCTTTTTCTGACCTACTTCGAATTCAGATGTGAGTCATTCACTCGAGTTTCATCGCTCAAGGGGTCCCTTTTTCCTTTTCCGTTTCCTCCCTAGTATGGAAAAATATTTTCCACTTTAAGTCATCGCGAGCTAGATTCATGGCGTGAGTTGAGTAAGTCACTAATTAATAATTCCATAACAAAATAATTCAAATTTTTTTATTATTTTTTTTAATAAGCAAAAAAAAATAATTTTTTTAATGATATGATAAAGAGTTAATTTATACAATTATTTAACTTTCTGACACAAAAAATTTTCGTTCTCAATTATGTTTTTTTTTGCGGTCTGTTTATTTTGTCACAGATAAAATTGATGTCCTTGATGGCGCACACCTGGTGCTTTTATCACATAAATAAATTCACTACTTTGCTTTTCTTCGTGTAGGAGGAGCATGTGCGAGTTGTATGATTCCCTTGATTCAGCCACGGAGCCCACGCAGATACAGCTGAGGAGCACCAACCAGTTGTTTCATCATCGAAGCGCCACTGCACCTACCACCAAACTGGAGCTGGAGAAAATCGATGATGACTCGTCGTCTGGAGAAAACAAGTTGTCCATCGCCGAGAGACTTGCCGCTCTGCGGAAACATGGGGAGGAGAATTGGAAAGGAAGGGTTAGCAGTTCGGTTAAGGAGGAGATCGTGGAGATTAAGTCGGATGGTGAAAATGGACGGGCGAAGACTTTGACGGAGATTAGAGAAAATGTAATTTTTTTTTTTTTTGAAATGTTTAATGATGTCATGAATAATTTTTTTGGTTTAAATTTTAGCGGCGAGATCGTGAACACCGTCCATCGTCCATCGTAGATCGGATATCCAAACTCGAAGTAGCGCAAGGAGGATGGAAGCAAAGAGTGGAGGAAAAGGACAGTGTCCAGTTTACAGTCGCCGGTCGCATGGGGTGCAGCGAAATGGAGATTTCAAGCACGGAACGTGTTCGTTGCATCCCTAAAGCAACCATTTTTAAATCGGAAACGACGGATTTCAGAGCGTTTCATCAACAACAGAAGGAGAAAGAAAAAGAAAAAGAGAGACTTAATACTTCTAGTCCCCTACAGAGAAGTGCAACTGCTCCCATGTGTACTTTCCTCAAGGATCCCAGTGAAAAGACACCGGAAGTGCCTCCGAGTCGCGTCGCGGTTCCAAAAGCAGACGACGAAGCGTTTCATGCGTTTTTCGAGTCTCTAACCACGGAAAAGCGACAAGAAAGAGTTGAGATCAGCGATGACGGGTTTCAGCAAGTCATGGCTGCGTCACATGAGATGTCAGTTGTGATTATGATTTATTTATTAGTTTTGTTTGTTTGATTTATCTGAATTTTATTTTTTTACAGGTTGGTGCAGCGGAGAGATGTTGCCAGGCAACGGAGAACTGCTATGTCGTCGAGGAATCCGGTGAAAGCGTTGGCTTCGAGGACGGATATTCAGAATGAATATGTGGAAGTTAAAACCGGTGTTGCTGAAAAAGAGTTTAAAAGAGTCAAAATTGAACAGAGTGAGTTGAATGTTGTAAATCAAAATTTTAGATTGAAATGTCAAGTTTGTGAAGGTTGAGGAGATAAATGGGGAATTTATCAATTTTTGATTGATAAAGTTTATAACCAGACATTTCTTTTGTCTTTAAAAGTGGAAAATAGTGATTTTTGAATTTTTAATACAAAAAGTAGGAAAATAAAACCAAAATTTTCATTAAAAAAAAAGGAAAATTTACAAATAAAATCCCAAAACTTCATCAAACTTCAACAGTTGACAAATAAATAAATAAATATTAAAAAAAAATCTATAAACTTCAACTAATACAATTAAAAACTCATTTCAGTTGCTCAGAACACAAGTCTGGCTGTATCCGCTCTTGCCGGTCTGGCCAGCAAAGAGGATTTCACCGCCATCAACCTCCGAAAGGGCGCTTCGACCATCACGGGCCCTTTACTTCCATTTAAGGACCTCATGTTACTTCAAATCAAGGGTCGGCGTCACGTTCAAACACGTCTCGTTAAACCTAGCGTTGAAAGCATGAACCGCGGGGACAACTACATCATCCTCACCCCTCGAGAGGTCTTTAACTGGATCGGGAAATTCTCAAACGTAATCGAAAAATCAAAGGCAACCGATGTTCTCAACATCATCCACAGCAAGAGAGATTTAGGCCTAAATACAAATGCACAAGTGATAGTAGTGGACGAAGAAAAGCATTGTGGGTCGAGTGACGAGAAGAGGTGTTTAGAACTGGTAAATGGCGAATCGAAGGAAATCGGCGACGCGGGGAATCCGAAAGAGGACGAACTGTACGAAACGGCGATAGTGGACACGAATATGGTGTACGAAGTGGAGGAAGATCGACTGGTGCCACATGAGAAGTGCTGGGGAACGCTGCCGAAGATCGAAATACTGGACTCGAAGAAGGTCCTCGTGTTCGATTTCGGCTCCGAGATGTACGTCTGGCAAGGAAAGCTCGCGCCGACGTCGCTGAGACGAGTGGGCATTCATTTGGCGCAGCAACTCTGGGACCAGGGGTACAACTACTCGGAGTGTTCCATTAATCCGCTGGATCCGAGGATAGAGAGTGAGAGTAAAGAGCCGAAGAAGGGAGAGAGAAGGCCGGCTTGGGCACTGTTTGCGAAGGTCAATCAGCACATGGAGACGATTTTGTTTAAGGAGAAGTTCGTCGATTGGCCCGATGCGCAGAGGCTGATTAGGGTGAAGAGCGTGGAGAAAGATAAAGTTAGTTTTTTGAGCGGGAAATTTGAATTTTCAAAAAGTTTGAATTTTAGAAAAATTTGAAAATTGGGATTTTATGTTTTTAAAAAAAATGTTCAATTAGTTTTTCGAAATTTTTAAATTAATTATTTAATTATTTTTTGAAAATTTGTAAATTCCAAAAAGTTTTAACATCAAATTTTCCCAAGTTTTGAATTTTTTTTACATTGATTTATTTAATTTTGAAATTTTTTTTTTTGAATTTTGAGATTTTGAATTTTTTGAAAACTGAAAAAATGTTTTAAAAAAATCCCACTTTACACTTCAAAACTCACACATCTTTATACATTTGCAGGAAAAACCCGATTCTCCAGAGTTATCTCCCGTCGACATGACAGATCTTCTCACAAAACCACCCACGGAGCCCGACTTGATCCTCGAAGGCAGCCACTTGGGCCGCGGGAAGTCCTACTTCGACGGCGACTCGCGCCGTCACTACGAGATTACCACCCTCGGCATCAAAGTGTGGCACGTGCGCGAAAAGACCTACAAACTACTCCCCAGAGAGAGCTGGGGTCAATTCCACAGCGGCGACACTTACGTGGTCCGCTGGCAGTACATGGTGACCGTCACCGGACGCAACCTGGCCGGACAAATGTCGCGCCACTCGTTCGTGGGTCGCGAACGATGCTCTTACTTCTTCTGGCAGGGCTCCGACTCAACCGTCAACGACAAAGGCGCTTCGGCCTTGATGACGGTGGAGTTGGACGAAGAGAGAGGACCCCACGTGAGAGTGGACGAGGGCTACGAACACCCCTGCTTCCTTAGTCTTTTTGACGGGTCCATGATCGTTCACAGAGGCAAAAGAAGATTGCTCGTGGAGGATGAGGATGCGGATGGAGAGGGAAGCTGGAAGAAGAATGCGCAGCCGCATTTGTTTGTGGTGAGAAGTAGAGTGGAGAGCGAGGCGTGTCTGATCGAAGTCGAGGCTAGGAAGTCGTCGTTGAGGAGTCGGGGGAGTTTGGTGCTCGTGGATCCGAGGGATGGAGCGATTTACGTGTGGCATGGGGCCAAGGCGATGCCGGAGATGAAGATTGTGGCTGTGAATTGCGCGGAAATTGTTAGGGAGAGGTATGTGTTTGAAGGTGAAGGTGTGAAAAGTCAAAATTAAGTGTCTCAAAAAAATATTTGTTTATTTTGCATTGAAATTTTGATTTTTTTCATCATGATTGAGTTTTTATCAATTTTTAAAATAATGTTTTTAATTTTTTAAATTTTTTTTCAGACGACCGCTGGAATTCGGTTTCGAATGCAACGCTCGGATAGAGCTAACCGAAGTGTCGGAAGGCAGCGAAGACGAGTTATTTTTTCACAGATTGAACGGCGATGGGAAATATTTCACATTAATGAGCAGTAAGTTCACATTTCCACTCTTAATTTACCCAAATTGAATTTTTTAACTCGATTCTCTAGGTATATTTTCCTACGACTTGACGCCGCGTCTTTACCACATGACTTCCGTCTCGGGCGCTTTCGTTGCCACGGAAACCCAATGTGCCTTCCGCTCGACGTCTTTCTCAGTCCCATTTCCATTTCTTCAATGTGATCTGTATAACTGCGACCAACCAGCTCTTTTCTTGCTCGATAACGAGTACGAGGTGTATTTGTGGCAAGGATGGTGGCCCGAAGCGAGCGACGACAACGACAACGTTGCCACTGGCTCCGCTAAGGTCAGGTGGAATGTGGACAGACGTCTGGCGATGGAAAGTGCAATTAAATATTGCAATGGTAGAAATAATAATTTAAAAAGTTTTTAAAAGTAGTAATTTTTTATTTTGTTTTAAAAATAGAAAAAAATAGTTCCGAGCCACCAAACGCGTACTTAGTAAGCGCCGGGTTAGAACCGTTGAGATTTACGAATATTTTCCCAAAGTGGGAAGTCAGGGATGACGTCACGGCGTTAAATAGTCAGGTATTAAGATGACTGGTTGGATGTTAAATTTCGACACTAGGTGGCAAAGTACATTTTTTAACATCAAATTCTCTCATTTAAATATCTGAATAATTAAAGTTATCTTGTTTGATCGACATATTGTGCCATCTGGTGTCGAAATTTGCAATTTCAACTTAACTAAAATTGATTTCATTAACTTTAAATGTTAAATTTAGACACCAGGTAGCAAAGAACATTTTTTAAACATCAAATTCTACCATTTAAAAATCTGAGATAATAAATTCCTGATTTATTTTGTCATTTTAGGATGGAAAAAAGCCGAACGACTGTCCACTAGTGAGCGAAATCCTTCCGATAATATCACGAAATCGCTACACACTGGCCGAACTTCAATCTCCACCACTTCCCGAAAGCGTAGATCCATCCAGAATAGAATCGTACTTGAACGATAGCGATTTTGAAGTAATTCACTAATACTAAGACATTAGTAAAAACTAGTTTTTTAACCACAACTTAATTATTAATCAATCTAGGAAGCCCTGGGAATGTCGCCAACAGAATTCTACGTGCTTCCAGCATGGAAACAGAACGAATTGAAGAAGCAGAGTAGTTTGTTTTGATTGAAGACATCCGGGGAATTAAATTTTTTTGATACTAATCTTGTCAAACATCAATGCAACTTTAGCAATGAAGTCCTGCTGTAGATATTGTCTCGCTTGTTGAGAGCCAAGTGCCTTTTGTTTTTTGTTTTTATTTAATTTAATTTTTATAGTTCGTTGCGTGCAGGAAATGAATGTGATCCTTTAAAAGCCAAACTAATAATTTAATTAATTTGTACGTGTAATATTGCACTAGGGAAGGTGTGGATTATTATTTTTGTTTGTTTTATTATGACTATGTAACAGCCATTTTTTTTTTACTGATTATTTATGCAATGCAAGAAAATGGAAGATATTTTTTAAAATGTCGTGTTTTTATTTTTGTTGAATAGTTACACTTGCAGGAGATGTAATTAAATGAATTACATGTTTAGGAAATGTATTTTAATAAAATTTTAAATGGTTTTTGCTCGAATAATGATTTTTCTTTACCAACCAATATCTGGTTTTGAAGACTGAAGGTGAAGTATGTCGTCACTAGATGGCGTTGCACAATTTACATTATCACCGGGTTTGCTGTACAGTTCAGCCAAAAACCAAATGCAAAACTATTCAAGTTTTTAATAAAATCGATAAATTACAAAACCGTATCTAAATTTCATATTGATGAGAAAAGCAATTACCATATACAAACTATTGTAAACAGTTTTGTTCGATGCTCACTACAATACGAGATATTAACAAACAAATTTTTATATTGGGGTTGTGCTTTTGCTTAATTTGTTGTGGATCAATGCGTATCATACTATGGAAAAATGTAATACAAATTAATCAAAACCACAACCCCAATATAAAATTTGTTTGTTAATATCTCGTATTGTATTATTGAGCATTGAACAAAATTATTTAAGGGAATAATGAAAGTATCCACGATGATTGTTTAGCTGCAATTTCGAGACCAATAGGTAATATGGAAGTCGGCAAAGAAGTCGGGTCGTCGTCGAAGGAACAAATATCAGTTGGGTTTACATAAATGGAGTCCAATAAATGGGAGCGTTTGTTTACCATTAAGTCTCTTTTATTCAATACGTAGGGTTTTTACAACGTCGAAAATGGAGAATTGGTCAGAATACTAGATTCTCAAGACCAGCGAGCAAAACTTGTCGCAACGCAACAAGTCAGAAAACGTTTACAGAACGACGACGACTCACAGATTGACGAAATAATTCAAACCGGAGTTGTCACACGTTTAGTCAGCTTATTGAAATGCAATGACAAGTAAGTGAAAATAATAATTAAATTATTTAAATATTTTAAAATTAAAAAAAAAAATATATATTTATATTTTTAGTCCTATTTTGCAATACGAAGCCGCATGGGCTCTCACTAATATCGTATCCGGCACAACAGAGCAAACGAAAGTCGTCGTCGACGCTGGAGCAGTTGCTGAATTGATTTTGCTTTTGTCGTCCCCGAATGCAAACGTTGCCAAACAGGCCATTTGGGCATTAGGAAACATTGTTGGGGACGGATCTGATATGAGAGATCTCGTGATCGAGTCTGGGATTTTGACTCCCTTAGTGCCGAAACTCGTCATTATCCTTGATGAATTCGATAAATTTAATTATATTCTCGATGAAGATAAGACTTTCTTGCAAAACGCCGTGAGGACCATTTCAAATTTCTTCAGAATAAGAACTCCACCACCACCACACGTGGTAGCGGAAAGATGTCTTCCCATCTTGACGGATATCGTTTACAAAGATTGTAATGATTTAGTTAAAAATATAAATAAGTTAGTTATTAATTGATTATATTTATTTTTTGTAGCACTTGATTCCGATACTCTTTCTGATGCTTGTTGTGCCTTTTCTTATCTCGCTGAGATTGACTCTGAAATGATTGATATGATCATCAA
>JAQFZP010002397.1:0-13855 GCA_034695745.1 Geophilus truncorum | reverse complement strand
GAAAAAAGCGTTGTTGCACTTCAATCAAAATCGGTTTTAGAGACCTCTGCAAAGAAAATCAGTGAAGATGGTGATACGATTTCGGATCAATTTGAGGATCTAAAATCAGAATCGAATTCAGAGTCATCTTTACAGAACAATAACCCAGACACGATTGAAGATTCGACAAATAGTACGAAACTAGTAGACGAATTCGCATCTGTATCGGTTCAGCACGCAGAGTCGAATTTTGAGGCTACGAAAGATTCTAATCCTGCGCCGTCGAAAATGGAAACTGACGTTGCATTTACTTCAATTCTGAATTTGAGTGATAAAGTCGTTGCAACGGAGAAAATAGAGAATGAAATTGATGTTTCCAAAATGGTCGAATGTCATCAGGTCTCGGCATCCACTTCTACGGATAGTTGCATCGAAGTAAAAACAATAATAACTGATTCGCCACCAAACACGAATGTCGTTGGGGAAATCGAATCTTCGCAACCTTCGACGTCGAATTCAGAGAAGAGCACAGAAATCGACGTGCAACAAAAGTTGAACGCTACGCATAACAAGCACGGAGAGAAACGACGCACACCCGACGATATTTCTGTCGACGAAAATACGAAAAAGAAGCGGAAGTGTAATGAACCGACGAATGAAGTACATCGTGAAGTCGGCAAGAGAAAGCTTCAGTTGACTGCAGAAGAGAGACGGGAAAGGAATGTATTGTACGGTAGAGAGAGACGCCGTAATAAGAAGGCAGAATTTGAGAATAAACTGAAAAACATGATAGCTCTTTCAGCACGAGTTTATCGATTGAGACAAATTAGAGATGAACATTTGAATAACAGTGGTAAAAAATCCGAGAATGGTCAATAGAACGATATTTTTTATTTTTCCTTAAAAAAAAAAACGAAAATCTCTGATGAAGACTATGAATTGTTTTAAGGGAATATTTTATTGATTTTGGAAAGACTAAAGTTTGTAGGCAGTACATAATTAATTAACTAGGCTCAGGCTCACATCAATTTCGATTTTATTTTTCATTTGTTTTCTATTTTACCTGCACTGTTTGAGTGTGACAAATTCTGGTTCTAATGTTTTTTAATTATATTTATTTTATATATATTGTTTTACAACCTATTTTCGTTTAATATTCTTTACTATATTTAAATGTACCATTTTATTTCCATGTAAAAACATAGATAGAAAGAAATAGATTGTTACATTAGTCTAATGTTGGTTTTAAATAATGAAAATAATAAAACAATTAGTAATAGTTAGTTCAGGCATTTCCGGCGAAATATTTTTCAAATACGGCGAGTTTGCTTAAAGTTAAAACCATTTAAAAAGTGCTTTGTGGTTGTAAAACGACATTTTATTTATTGTACATAAAATTATCCTTCGATGTTTGTCAAGTGCAAGTTTCGACACAGAAGAACACAAGTGAACAACATTATTTTATAAAAAAAATAATTAAATCAGAAACAAAAAAAAATAAACCAATGGTCAAAATGTTGTGGGTCAAAGAGTTGTGCAGAAGGCGAAGTTATTTTATGCACTGTAGATACTTCTAAGTAATAGAAAATAAAAATATTTTGTTAGATTATTACTTTAAGTATTTTCTTTTATTTATCTTACTTTTATTTAGTGGTCAGATCATAGCAGATGTTTGTCGCACCAATCATTGATACAGTTATAACAATTCCCGGCTCGTGTCTGAGCCAATCAACGAAATTTTCTCTGTTCTTCTTTAAAAGTAAAAACTGACCGAGAACAACGTAGGCCTTATCGAAGCCCTTCGACTCGAGTCTCTTGCCCAAAACGTCGCCAATTCCTGCTAAATTCTTCACTGACTTGTTTTTCATCGGTTTCTCGACGAAATCCCGATGTTTTCGGGTTACGGGAGACATTTTTTGTGTTTTTGCTCAGAAGTGACTTATACTGACGAGAACTGTGGTGAATATTCCTCACTTGTGTGCATTGTTACGACAGAACACGCGAAGTGCTCGAGCAGCTTCACTGCGCAATCACGCGAACAAGACAGTCAGTGTTCGATCATGAAAATGATTAATTGATAATCGCAATAAAATATTTTTTGATGTTTAATGTATGTAGGGTCATCACTACTTACAACAATATAAATGGTCGTCATTAATTTTTAAAAACTTTACATTAATCCACGACATTTGTTCACTTTTTTAAAACTTTACTGCAGCTGAATAAAATAACTCCTTCATGCCTCTTAGGACATAAGCCTCTATATGACATCTCGAATATAAAATACACTTTTCACAAATAATAATTATCTTCTTAAATCAAACATCTTTTTATATTATAAATACTTTATTAGTTACCGTAATACAATTGAAATAAATACTAAATTACAATAAATTCAAATAACATTCATTTTTATAATATTCATCACAAGAACCACGCTTTTGTTAGATTAGATTTGTGATGTTATCATGTTAAAACTATAGTCTAAAACGATTTAAGCATTATTTCCCTTTTCTCTCTAAAGAAATACTGGGACAAAATTATAACAGTAATTAAATTTAAAATTATATATTTTTTTAAATTTATTATTATTTATTTATTGTATTTTATTTTCAAATTTTATCTGTATTTGACTCCACCATCGTTTTTTTTTTCGATAACGGCGGCGCTTGTGTGCCACAATTCCGCGCATGCGCAAAATCACGCAGTGGGAAGATTTTGATTTTATTTCGACGTCTTTTTCACTTATACCTAGAGACATTATGTAAGTCTTAAATAAAAAAAAAATGAAAGCCACGTTATTTTTTTTAAGTCTTTATAATATTACATCTAAATGTGACATGTTCCACTTTGAAACTTAAAACAGACTTAAATCGATAAAAAAAATGAATATAAAATTTATTATAATTTATAACAGTTTACATAATCGGACCATTGGATATAATATCGCCCAGTTCCTCTCTAATCATCTTAAAATGCCTCTTGAAGTCGATACCGTCGCCTTTTGACAGCCGGAAATCAACTAAAAGTTCGTATTGCATTTCGATAATGGAAGCTTTAAAAATAAGTTGAACATGGCGACGATCTGTCACTGTGAATGTCACCATTCCAACTGAACTCCTTTTGAAAGCGAAATTAAGAGCAGCAGATAACTCTTGAAGTTTTCGAATAGTATCTTCCAAATTCGTCGTTACGAAGAACCGCGTCATTCGTTTTACGAGTTTCTGTAACGGATTAGTTTCCTCTTCTGGGCTGCTAGTTTGTGACTGTGTCAACAACATATTATCCGGTGTCGCCGGTTGCGAAAAACTCTGCACGACAACTGATGGACTTTGTTGATCGGAGTCACCGTGCATTTGTTGGGATAGCGACAATCGGTTGAGTAAATCTTCTTTGAATTTTTCGGTCGTGATACCCATAGAGCACATTCGTTTCAACGGTCGGGTGCCTGCGACACCTCGAGACATTTCTTCGACTCCAAGTTCAGTCATCCATTGCTGTTTCTTAATTTCCTTAATCGTGATTCGTTTTGTCGGATCCGTGTGAAGAATTTTTCGGAAAAAAGATATATCTATGGTGCTGATTTTATTCCACGGCGCTCTATTGATGTCGCATTTCTTCCAATTGATGAAATCGACGCATGCGTCTGAGGGTTCTCTCCATGGATGTTCGCCGGCTAAAAGTGCAACTAAAATAATGCCGCAACTCCAAACATCGATCGATTCGCCTCTGTAGTTCAGTTTTAAAACCTCCGGTGCCATGTAACGTAATGTGCCGCATCTAGACTCGAGAGTACGTTCGATTCCTCGAAATCGGAAATTCGTTGCCGCGCCAAAATCGCTGATTTTAATGTTATCGTTATTATCTAAAAGTAAATTTTCCGGTTTTAAATCTCTGTGCGCGATTCCCAAAGAATGAAGATATTCAACGCCCAAGATCAGTTGTCTGAAATATCTCTGCGCTAGATTCAACGCCATGCCAAAATCAGGTTCGATTCTGTCGAATAATTCACCACCTGGTGCGTACTCTAAAAATAAATATTGCTTGTTATGATCTTTTCGGTACCCAAAAAACGAAATTACGTGCTCGTGGTTTAGTGTTTTGTGAATCGCTATTTCTTTCCTAATCGATTCGCCGGCGTTTGGAAACTCTTCCAAATCCATAATTTTCATCGCTACTTTTTCTTTCGTCTCCTTGTGCAAAACCAGCTTGACCTCTCCGAAAGCTCCTTCGCCTAAGGTTTGTTTAATAAACCATCCGTCCACAAACTCTACTTCGGTATTTAAATCGGACATTATTAACGCAAATAACTAGTCTAAATAACTAAGAAGTGTTTAATCGAAAGTGTGACGTACAACAGACTTATATCAATAAAATAAAAACGTCAGACTGACGTTATTCAGACTAATCTGTGCGCATTGGGAACCAAGTTTCAAACTCATTTTCTTCTTAATCTTGAGCTGGTTCGCATTAAACTGGACGTGCATAAATTTATAATTAAATATAAAAGTTGAAACTTTGCATTCAATTATCTCGCAAAATATTGGGAATTGTCTCAAGCAATTTCAGGAAACAATATAACGTGCCCCACATGCCCTGCTCACGTTACGGCTCTGCTCTCTCTCTCTCTCTCTCTCTCTCTCTCTCTCTCTCTCTCTCTCTCAGGGTCGTTCCTAGCCACAACAAAGAAAAGAAAAGAAAAGAAAGAAAAGAAAAGAAAAGAAAAGAAAAAAAAATTATAATTTTATCTGAAATTCAAGTCTGTGTTTAAGAAATTTAAGTCTGTGTTTAAGAAATTTAATGTCATGACATTAAATTTCTTGAAAGTAAACGCAGCTATATTTAATAGAGATGTTATTTTGGTAATTAATTATGATACATTGATACCCATAAGAAAAGAAACTGAAGGCTATGATGAACTGTTTATTATTTGTTGTATTTTATTTTTGATAAAAATGAAAAACGAAAATTATTTCAAATTTTTTAAATTTTATCTCATAAACATTAAATGGGATGATTTTATCTGTATTTGACTTCCACCATCGTTTTTATGATAACGGCGGCGCTTGTGTCAGTTGTGTGCAACATTTGTGCGCATACTCAAAGTCACGCAGCAAGAAGAAGAAGATTTTGTGACGTGCGTATAACGCGCCTCGTTTCCGCTGGCCTGGACCACGTATTTATGGGCTTAAACAACGACGAAGAAAATATAGCACAGACTCGAACAAACAATGAACACCCGATAATGCGTGTCAGTACTGTAATTTTTATCAAACTGGCCGCCACGTTACAAAACAACAAACGCTTAAACTCCTTGTTTTCGTGAGTCATTATCGAGTTCAAAATGGCCGTCAACCGTCATGAAGTTGAAAGCACCTCTTTACCGATTTTTCCTCGATTCGTTGGAAAGTTTTCAAATAGTAATTCGAAACTCGTTTGATACAAAAAAATGTTAATTCGTTATTTTTTCAACACATTTTTCGAAAAAAAAAAAAAAAAAAAAAAAAAAAAAAAAAAAAAAAAAAAAAAAAAACAACAACAACAACAACAACAACAACAAAACATTCACTTGTTTCCACGCTCTTCAATTGTCACTAGTCACATTTTCAACACCATGCTTGAATTTTTCTTGAATTTATTTTGGTTCAATGTTGAATTCTACTTTTATTGATTTTTTTTATTGACTGTATATTGAGATTTATAAACACTAATAACAACAAAATTGTTCTCGCCGATATTGCAACGTTTTCTATTGTAATGCTGGCAAGAAAAATATTGAAACACTGGCGGAATTTTCTTTGATTTTGAAAAAGAATTATTATTTTTATGGTTTATTATTGCGAATTTTTATTATTAATTATTATTTGATATGTAATTTATGTTAAATATTTTTATTTTCGGGTACCAGACAGTTTTATTTACTTATTATTATTACTTGTAGATACATATTTCAGAAAGAGTGAAATGTAACATTTTGCAGATGAGATGTACGTTGTTTGCCAAACACAGTGAAATATGATTTTATTTGTTCCTGGATGTAGTTGCGTATTCCTTTTTTGTTTGGAGGTCTTTTATATAGTATTTCTTTATCTAATTTTATTTTGAAATAAGATTTTTCATTTTTCTGTTTCTGTCTGCGATGAGATAGAGTTCTCATTCTTTTCATTTTGGTTGGCCTTTCATGGCTTCTTTAGATTTTAGTTTTTTTCTCTGGATCCCATCGGGGCAAATTGTATGGAGATTGTTAAGTTGTATAATTATTAGAATTGTGTAATATTAAGGATTGGGTAAAATTTAGACTTGTGGAATATTTAGATTTGTGAATACATTAGGATTGAGTAATATTAAAAAATTGCGTGATATTTTGGGATTGTGTTATTGAATTTGGACTTTTGCCATGCAACGTCTTGTGACAGGTCGCGTATAGTCAGAGTAGCCGCTGGACATCTTTAGCATCATTTCTCTTCTTCCTCTATTTTTGTTGATCGTTATTGACTTATTGAAGCAAATTGATTGTGTAAAAATTTATGATTGCGTATGGTATTTTAAGAATGTGTAATTTTCATAATTTTGTGTTTATTTGTAAATATGAGGTGATAATGTCTAGTGACAGGTCGCGTACGACCATACAGAGTATAATAGCTGCTGGCAATCTTAAGTATTATTTTTCCTCCATCTTTTATTGCTTTTATTGCTGTCATTGTTTACATTGAGTTGACAATTGAGCATTTTGGGCCACTAAAAATTTATTGTTGATTGTTTATTGGGATGATTGCATACAAATGGGTTGCTGTGTGATGTGGTTTCTATTCAGGTTAACATTCTTTGACTGTGTAGTTTTATGTCACAAAAATTAAATGTTTGTTAATTTAAGCTTGACAGAAGAAACTGTCACTGTTTCTCTTTTAGGGTTTGTAGGAACTCTTGTTTCAGAAACGAACAATGATGTTCTAACTATAATACAAAATGCACGAGAAAACAAGGAAATATTTAAATTCAATCAAACTTATGCTCTTGAATCTCTGGTGTTTTTAGATACAGTCAAAAGTACATAAACTTTTTATGTAAGCGTACATCTGATACAGAGCATGTCACTAACAATTAAGTTTATGATCAAAGCAAGTAATTGCATAAATTGCATCTAGTAACAAATCTTTTGATTTGTTTCTTTACCTGGCTATCATTATTTAGAATTTAAAAAAATCCATCTGTAAAATTTAAATGGGCAACAAAGAAGCAAACTTAGTTTTCGTTTCTTGCAGGACAGTGGTCTTAAAAATATTCTTAAGAGCTTTTAAGATAAATTGTCATTTAATTGGTCTTTGTTCATGTTGTTAATGTATAATACGGTAAGTCTATGTTTTCTTACAATAAATCCAATTTTGTTCTGCATATTTGTTGTAGATAAGGTTCTTAGCAATGTATCCTCAAACAGTCGTGGAAAATGAATAAGTGTAGGATAAATGCCATACAATAAATATAAAAATAATGTAAAATTAAAGATTATTTTTTACTTTATGATACATTGTATATTAGCATTTCAACATTTCTTGTGCAATGTCTGGGAAAATATTTTCAAGATTTATTACGTGTGATGAAAATAATCCATTGTATTCTTATGTGTAAGTAAGAATACAATCGATTTTTCATCACAATGTTTTTGTATTAATGTAATGCATAAAAAAATGTTTTGATTAGATCACACAAAGAAATCAGAGTGTTATAAGGCTGTTAATTAGTCTAAAAGACAGCAATTCAAAGTTTATCTGTAATTGTAATTTAAAATTTACACCACAAAAATAAGTGTTACAACTATATGCATATATCGTTCGGCATTTGTTGTAGTTTTTTTCAATGTTTGAAATTTGTACGAAGTGAAAAGAACTGAATGGGTGATTACATTCAGAAGTTCATAAATATCTTTTATTTCTTGTATCACTTGATGTTGCAAAATTGGGTCTTATATTGTTAGAGCCGCTGCTGGCGGTCTAAAGCAACATTTTTTTCTTTGTTCATCTTATTCCTTTAGATGGTTTCAATTTATGATGAACCTTTTGTATATTATTTTGTTTGGCGCTCATTGGGTAAAGTGACTTTCATTTTGCAAAATTCTAAATCTTTAATTGAGATACAAGATAATTTGGATTTTCATTGATTATATTGTGCAATAGATTCTTTAAAAATAAACCTTTATACAGGGTACCAGTCATGATAAGTTTATGTGGTTTCAGTAACGGTTTTTATTGCTTTCCCATTTTTTAAGCATCATTGGTGAATCTTAGGAATTGGAATTGTTGGTTTGATTTTTTGGTACTTGAAAATCGAATTGTTGGCGGACGAATTTGCACTGTAAATCCAAACTGTTAATCTGCTACATAAAGCAGGCTAATGTTGCATTCGTGTTGGAGACGCGATCAGTTAAATATTATACAGTAAGGTACAAGAAAACACTTGAATTTGAAGCTGTGCATTCAATTGCTTTGACAAAAACAAATAATTTTTTTAAAAACATTTGATAGCTCAGATAGATACAATGATTGTACCAATTTTTTGACAAATGTTCAACAGGCAATCATCTCTTCACATGTAATTTGATGTAGTTTCTTAAACGATACTAAGTGTGTAAAAATGTTTGTGGGCAACTTTATCATTATCGGGTTGCGGAGGCACTTCTTCTTGCTTCATATTCGATATCAGCATGAAAGATCTTCGGCTGCGATTCGTCTTTTCGCGTTTGCAATTTAAATTCCGATTCAAGACTCCCATTCCTAATTGTCGGCAATGTCGGCCATTTTTGGCAATGTCTACGACACTCCTAAACCAGTTGCTATAAATTGGTTGAGATTTGAAGTGGAAGCTCGGATCATACGTCAATGGATGTCCGTGCGTCTATTGTCTTTTTACAATCCTGTCAAACAGCCCATCTTCAACCGGCTGCTCTTTTTACGGATCCCATAATTGCCAAATTCTTATTGTTTGGACTCCACGTGTCACATTTTGGCATTGCGTCTAAACCTTTGCAGTGTGTGCAAATTATAGCTTGCATACCTCGGCTAGCACACCCAGCAATCCGACTCCCATGCATAATTCTACGTTTGACGCCCAAGATAATTCTGATAATTGTTGTTTTTTCTGTGGATTAAGTTATAATAAAGCCTGCTTATATTAGCTAGAGTTTGTTTATTGCCTTATTGGTTTGATGAGAACTTCTAAATGGACCATCAAATCGACGACATAGAGCGGTGTAATGTCCCATGTAACCAGCCACTTTAGGGGCTTGGAATTTAATTGCGGCTGTTAAAATATACCTCTTCTTTCGAATGACGACATGAATAGAAATATCTTTAATATCCAATCGAGGATTGGCATAACTTCTTAAATCTCTTGAATCGAAATCCGTCACTTAAATAAATGTGGCCCTATCAAACGATTTGAATCGGTATCTGCTATTAATCTTTCTAATTCAGAAATAGCAGATTTGTGAATATTGAATGAAATTTAATGATTAAACGAATCTGTAAAGCATTTAGAAATAATGTTTGTCACGTTACAGTTGCATTCTAAAATGAGTTTTTCCGTCGAATTGCTCTTGTTTAAAATGCCTTGATAGAAGATTAGCTCGTATCTTGTAGGCTTTGGCAGATGCCGATTTTCGACTTAACAGTTCCTCAACGATTTTGAAAATTGGATCCTTGAGATATTCTTAGAGTTTTTTGCGATATGGTTTCCAGTCAGCATAACTGACTGCTAGGGCATGAACAACCGAATCAAAAGCGCACGAATTATTCAATTTTAACACGTCGCTCTTGTTTATTCGCACGGTGTTCGCGATACTTCCATTCTTCAGCAAAGGAATCGACTTCTTCTTGTCTGGATTTTCATCTGAAAATACCCATTTCGGATTCGGAGTTAAATACTTTGTTCGTTGATTCTGTCACGCGAGCCACGTAGGGGTTTGCACAAAAACGCTGCGCTGGTGCCAACTAATTTTAGTAAAGATTCTGGCAACTTTAACCCTGGTACCGGTATCAATAGTGTTAATAAGATTAATCCCGTCATTTAAACGTGGTATAAATTGAGAAGTCAACATAAATACATGCAGTTTATCTTTCTTATCTTGGTCCTGGTGGATCCTGGTGTAGCAATTGCAGGCGACCTTAAACAATATTACTTCCTTCTTTTGACTCACGCACTGAACACTTTATAAGTGTAGTGATTCACCAAATAAAGTACTGTATTGTATGCCATACTATTATTCTCGTAACTTCTGTCATAAAAGTTTAAAACTATTCAGAATAAAGAAATAGAAAAATATAACATTGAGGCAATATCTGTATCAATTACTTTTTTTAAGCTAAAGTTTGACTTTTAGGCTTTATTTTTTGCATATACTAATATCTTGTGAAATCTTTTGATTATGTCTGCATGGCCTACAAATTGCACTTGTAACTAATCTTTGTATTTAGAGTTGCTGGGTTCATATTGTTGTCTTCTACTTGGCAATTAGTATTTTGTATGTTCAAACTATGACTTACTGGTAGTGTAACTTTACGTGATTAATAAGTTAGAATCAAATTTACAAGAAAAGGTTCTCTACTTGTCAATTTCAGATTGTTATGATGTTAAGACCAAATAATCACCATACCGAGTTACTATACATATATTGTTCTCTGAAATTGTTTTAGGAACCTCTCAATATATCGTACTGGAAGATAAAACCTAAGTTTCAAAATTATTTTCTTCTCAAGTTTAAGCTGGTTGACTGGTTCACATAGAAATGGACGCTTTCGTTTTTAGTTATCAAATTTTTTTTTATTAAACATTCAATTTAAATCTTCTAACAAGTCTTGCAGAGTTTACCAACTTGATTAATCAAAAACAGTTTTTGTTGTTGTCATGAATCAGTTTCATTTATTGCCTTTAACTCTAACACGGCAATTGGCTTTATTGAGACATTTTCTATCAAATCCAAAGTGACAATTAGATTTACATTTTTTTTATATCTAATTTTATTTTCACCATCTACGCGATGTCTTCTATCGCACATCTCTCACTTGCCAGCACGGCAGTTTAGGTTAGATGTGGAAGGAAAAACTGAAGGTTATAGCAGCCAAACATAAGCTTAGATATTTTTGCATGGGTAATATATATATTACCCATGCCATGCTGTATTTATTACCCTTCTTGTCTAAGAATAAAATTTATTATTCTCTCTCATGACGCCTACAGTATTATCTCAAAGGGTGTAATGAAGTAAATTTCACTAAATATAAGTAGTTGAAACGAATGTTATCTAATCAAAAATGTCAATGAAATTAGCTCTGTGTATTTAAAATTAAAAATCTGAAACTACAGTATACTTTTACTAGATTCTATACTTATACAATCACTGTTTTGGTCACAAAAGAGAGACATTGAGTCATTCTTTCGCGTGCTCAGGATCTTGGGAAGATCCAAAGTTGCAGACGTTTTATTCAGTAGATTACCGAAAAGCGACAAATTTAAATTAGACCATGTTAAAACAGACATTGCTACGTACAAGTATAAATGTACCTATGCTACAGTATGACTAAAATTCAAAATTAGATTTACATTTTTTATATCTAATTTTATTTTCAGCCTCTACGCGATGTCTTCTATCGCACATTATGTGTTTCTTTAGCCGAAAATCTTCAGACGCAGCCAGAGAAATAGGAATTTAGTGTCGTTGTTTGAACTCATCCAAGTTCGTAATGAGTTTTTCGATCGCGAATTGGCTACTGATCTTTTCAATGTCATTAGTGGTGAGAGAAAAAGTTAAAATTATACTGTATATATTTCCACTCTAAGTCCACTCTTCTGTCATAAAAAGAGAGGACACTTTGAAAATGAGCCAATCGGGAGCCTTGGCTCAAAAGTTACAGTGGCAATTTTTGCAACATTTAAAACTTTATTGAATTTTACATGAATTTTTGAAAAACTGCAAAAATTATCGACAATTTTTGTTTTTATCCCGAAATTCAAGAAAAATGAAACAAAATCTTGAAAATTATCAACTTTCAAGCCATAACCAATAAAATCAGCATGTCCTAGTGGTCTTTGTCAAGACTGCACACCATCACCTTACTGTATCAATTACTTTTTTAGCTAAAGTTTGACTTTTAGGCTTTATTTTTTGCATATGCTAATACTGTATCTTGTGAAATCTTTTGATTGTCTGCATGGCATACAAATTGCATTTGTAACTAATCTTTGTATTTTAGAGTTGCTGGGTTCATATCGTTGTCTTCTACTTAGCAATTAATATTTCGTGTAAAATATGACTGTGTAATTTTACACGATTAATAAGTTAGAAGCAAATTTACAAGTAAAGGTTCTCTACTTGTCAATTTCAGATTGTTATGATGTTAAGACCAAATAATCATCATAGATACTGAGTTACTGTATATTGTTCTCTGAAATTGTTTTAGGAACCTCTCAATATACTAGTAGATAAAACCTAAGTTTCAAAATTATTTTCTTCTCAAGTTTAAGCTGGTTAACTGGTTCACATAGAAATGGACGCTTTCGTTTTTAGTTATCAAATTTTTTATTAAACATTCAATTTAAATCTCCTAACAAGTCTTGCAGAGTTTACCAACTTGATTAATCAGAAATTGTTTTTTCGTTGTCATTTGACAGTTTATAGTTATGGCGGCCGTTTGTTGACATTTGTCACCTTTTGGCTCGCCATACATAAGAAAAATACTAGTAATTTCCTACTCGTCACATATATATTACCCATGTCTACAAAATTTATTATTCTAACTTATGACACTACAGTAATATCTCAAAGGGTGTAATGTAGTAAATTTCACTAAATATAAGTAGTTGAAACGGATGTTATCAAATCAAAAATGTCAATGAAATTAGCTCTGTGTATTTAAAATTAAAGATCTTAAACTACAGTATACTTTTACCAGGTTCTATAATTATACAATCACTGTTTTGATGCAAAAAATAAAGCCTAAAAGCCAAACTTTAGCTAGAAAAGCAATTGATACAAATATTGCCTCAATGTTACATTTTTCTATTTCTTAGTTCTGAATAGTTTTAAACTTTTATTACAATTGAGAACCCTGTTGAAGAAATATCAGATAAACTTTGTTGGAGCTAGCTTTATAAGATGATTGAATAATAAAATTGCAGTGCACTAAACTTTTTTTTTAAATTTTTTTCTTACTATTATATAGGAAGTTTTGAAACAATGCTACTTTGTTTGCAGTAAAAATGTTTCCAGTTTATCTTTTTCGAGCAGTACAGTTGGGCAATTCTGTCATGCATAATTTATGAAAAATTTTCTAGTTTAAAAAGTGATTTAGATAGCAATGTCTGCTATAACATTTATAGGGGGATTGTTTTTAAACAGACACTTCAACTATTTCTTTTATAATGCTCGTACTTTCGAATTAAATTTGGTTTTGTCAAATTGAATTTTTTTGGGGGTTTTTGTTATTTAAGAAAAAAATCTTAAATCTTGACTTACCATGAATCTCATAATAGTTGGGTTTATTTGTTATTCGTGAGGTTTATTTTGTGCCGATTTCGAGGATTACAAGCTGACGTTTTCCACTCGTGAAGTTAGGACTTCTGGATTCATTTTCGCAGCTAAGCGTGGTTTTGATTCCTTACCAGGTCGATCAAATCTAATTAAGATGTTCTACATCTTTTGGCTAAGCAGCGTTGGTGATTTCACTTTCATTACGTGCACTATTAGCAGCGTGAAAATCTAAAAGTAATAAAAAATTAATTTTTAGAGATGAGAAAATATAGTACTAGTACTAATCTAATATATATTTCTAAGTTGCGCGTGTCTGTCTGTATGTATGTGTGTGTGTGTGTGTGTGTGTACATCGAT
>JAQFZP010002396.1:0-13862 GCA_034695745.1 Geophilus truncorum | reverse complement strand
CCGGGTATTTATCTACTCGAAATTAAGCCAAAATACCCGGGTACCCGGGTACCCGATACTCGTAATTGGAAACACTACTCCCCTGCGATTTACGCTTAATAATGCGCGTTCAACGCAGATGTATGCAAGTAGCTGGCGTCTCACACTTTAGGGGACAAAACCCGCTCGACTGAATGCAGCCGTCGAGTTGAGCCCATAATGAAAATTGCCAACTTCCTTCCATATTTTTTTTTCTCATAAACTAAAAAGTGAAATCTAGTTGACTGAATGCAGCCATTAAAGTTGAAGGGGAGAATTTTCTCCTTGCCCAAACAAAGCAATGTGTGGTTTGTTTCATTATAAAAATCCTTACTCAACTACACCATTTCAAAATTCCCTAAAATTAAAACATTTTTTATAATTACACCCACTTTTTCCCTACTCACCCCCAACCCCAAAAAAAACTGGCACTCAATGATTGATGTGGCAAACGCTGCGTTTTTAAATGAACACATGCTTCATATCCATTGTTTTAATCCTTACTTAGTAGCGTCGTATGTGTGAGGGATAATGGCCTGCCACCTGGTGATAAACGAGCGAACTAATCAGCATGCGAAGCAAACACAGCTCGCTCTAGGTGCGAGTTTGGGCACCACCTGGAGCCACATTCAGAGGGGGGCATGATGGGATATGTAGGGGGCGCTTTTTGAAAATTCAGCGCTGTTTTTGACAAGGGAGAACGTGTAATTAGATCATAATTGCTCGCTAGGATTCGGCTGTAAAACGCGGCGCGCAACAAGATGCAGGGATTATGGGATTGGTGGGAGGGGAGGTGTTAAATCACGTGATGGAGTAATCACTCGAAAATTGCCAGAGTTTGTGATTTTTTTTTTTAGGTGTAAATGGGTTGCCGACATTCTCGCGCCTCGATAGTGTTACCGAAGGGTTGGTTGTCATGGCAACGGTCTTTTAGGGTGATGTTAACGACCTGGTGTTAATAAAGATAAACCAATATGGCCTTTCATAAGTTTGGAGGTGGTAATGAATATTTTTCCCCTGGTGGTGTGTGTGGGGAGGTGGGGAATAAAAATGGCGGGGTTTTTTTTTAGGGGGAGTGGAGTGAGAAGTGTTGATTGTTGAGCAGCCATTTTGGATTTTTTTAAATGTTTTTTGGGGTTTTATAATTGGATTCTTTTTTTAGCACATAAAAAAAATGAAAAAATTATTAATTCGCCATTTGAAATTTTGAAATTGAGTGGAAAAAACAAAATTGCTGAATTTTTTAATTGCGAAAACGAAATTTCAATCCCCCATTTTTTATTTTTGCAACTCACCAACACCAACCCACCCCTTCCCAACACAACACCCATTTCCAAATTCCCACCCATTTAAAACTTGATTCAGCACTTTCGATTTAACCGAAAGTGACGTACTCTAAGACGAAGGACGGCGCAATCTGGCGGTAATCAGAGACAACAAGTGCCGACAACCGGTTCGTTAGTCAAACGGAGATTTTTACTCGGGAACTTCGATCGCCTTTGGTCGAAGCTAAAGGAATTGTGGAATGAAAAAAGAATGAAGTGTGGTGAAAGAGAAGGGGGAGGGAAGTGCAACTGCCACACGCAGCCCCCTGCGCGTTTTACGCAGGCTTCGCTGCACCGTGCTCTTATTACGCCGTCTGTCGGCCGTCTTTTCAACTTTCTTTTCGACGAGACGGAATTTTCGGAATTGAATCGCGTTTTCAGATAAAAGAGGAAAAAATCACGATGTTTGAAGGGTGGGGTGAGGAATTGGGATTTTTTTTATATAAATGTTTAATTCTTAAAAGTCAAGTTTCTTATCATTTTGTGTTAGATGTTAAAAGAAAAGTGACGTTTTATTTTCGAATGTCAGAAGCAAAGGGAGAGAATAGATGAGAAAAAGTGGAAAAAAGTGATGTGATGGGTGGGGAATTGGAGTTTAGACGTTTTGGTTTTTTGTTTGTTGTTTTTTTTTTTTTTTTGTAAATAAGAAGAACGTTGGGCGGATGGGCAAACTCAAATGGTGTTGATGAGATTTGTGGGATTTATGAAGATTTTTTTAAATCCAAAGATTTGTGAAGATTTTGTTAATGATTTACAAAGGTTTCACAGATTTATTTTTTTTAATTGATTTTTGCATTTAGGATTTTAAACGACAATTTATTTATTTTTTTTTTTTATTTTTATTTTTTTTTTTTATTATTATAAAAACAAATACATGACTAAAATCTTCCATTTTTAAGAACCATTCTAATTATTTAATCTCAAACCTAAAAATCATCGATTTTGTTTTTATCTCTACTTCCACCTACAAAAAACATTCTTTTATTTAAAACAACACAACAAAAACAATTCAACCATATTATTTTATCAAACAAAACAATACCATCATTTAAAAAAAAACCAATTATCACCATTTCGTTTTTCAACATCACTAGACCACCAAATCCACCATCTTAATTTTTTTTCTTAGAAAAAAATGGAATCAACTTTCACCCAAACATCACCTTAACTTCCAACAAAAGAAACTCTCATTACGGAAAATGTCAACAATTGTATTAGTAACTATGGTTACAATCGCATTGTTTAATCCGCCGCGCCTGCGTGTTGCGAGGCGATAGGTGGCCAGAAGCATTTTTCAATTTCAAGGGTGACAGGAAGTTAAAAAAATGAAAAAAAATTGAAAAAAGTCACGACAAGTCGACACTTGAAGTTGATCTTTTGATCCGACCCCTAGAGGGCGCTTCCCCTTGTAGACCACTCAGGGGCTTCTCTATATAGTGTCACTCTACAAATTTAGAGCTGAGTCCAATATTTGGCGTTCGTTTGCAGTTACAAGACATCTTGTTTCGATTCTTTCATGTCCTTAGGGTCCACTACACGTTAAAGGTGCTCAAAGGTCAAAGTGTTTGTCGTTGGTAAATGAAAACATCCGGTTGTGATTAATTAGGGAAATGGGTGTTTGGAGTAATAATGTGGCGATTTAGAGCGCTTGAAAATGCTACTTCCGGTTTGATTGAGAGGGTGGGAATTTAGAGGATTGTTGTAATGGAGGGGTAGAAGGGGTTCTGGAGGTTTTGGGAATTTGGCTAAACCAGAAGTTAAATTTTTAATTGCTCCAAGGTGCCAACTGGAAATTTGGAGCGGCTGAAAATGACACTTCCGGTTCGATTGAGGGGTTTGTATTTTGGGAGTTTGGAGTAATAGAGGTGTAGTAAGAGTTCTAATAGTTTTCAGGATATGGCTAAACCGGATGTGGTAGTTTTAATCTCCAAAGTGCTTCTGGTGAGTAGAAGTTTGTATTTTATGTGTGATGTAGACATATTTAGTGGTTTTAACTTTGGGAACGTGTATTTTTATGGGTGTTGTAAGAGTTCTTAAAATTTTAAATTTTTGGTTAAATCTGAAGTGACATTTTTTAGCTTTCCAAATTGCTTGACTCTTTCCCTTCATTGGCATTGGTAGTCATTTTGGTGGAAATTTTCAGACACTTCCAGTTTGATTTGTCCTTCAAATTATAGAGTCTTAGTTCAGTAGGTGAAGTTCAAGATCCAGAAATTTTAGAATTTTTTCAAAACCGGAAGTGTTATTTCTGCTTCGTCCGAAGTGCTTCAAATGCCAGTTAAAGTGTGATAAAAAAAAAAGAAACTTTTGGTTAAAACTATATATAAAGTAACAAACCCAACCATGAAGCATTTTTAAAATATACTACCAGGTGGCCGCAGTTTTTTTGCATCATTATCCAACATAGCAAGTTTAATTAGATTTTCTTTGCATTATCATACAGCCGTAATTGCTCTGAATAATTAACATCTTCCGCGAAAAGATGCAAACAACGCGCTTCACCTCCATTAAACAAAGTTTGTGAATAAAAGGTATATACATTTTCGGATTCCTCTTGAACCGAGGAATCGAAAGGTGGGGTCACTTTTGAGTTTCCGGTCTTTGGTTCGCGAGATATTGGGGCTCAAAGTTGCGTGTTTGGAGGGAGGCTTTTGGTAAAGTGGAATATTGGAATTTGGAAGTTGTTGGGAAATGCCGTTAGATGGCGTAGAGTAGAAATGAAATTACTTAGTAAAAAGAAACACCTCTTTTTGTTTCATTGGTAAGAAAGAATAAAGATGGTGGGAGGGGAAGGGACGAAGGGTGAAATTTGTGCACAGATGTTTCATATATAAAAGATTTTCCCGAGCGAAGCGGAATTTCTGATAAAAATTTATGAAATTCCATTTTTCATTTGTGATCGGCGGGGAAATCGAAGTTGTGTATCGATACGTGTGTGATTTTTAAAAGGTAAATTTGGAAATAGTGAAAATCGATATTTTTCGAGTTTGTACAGTTATGCTGAAATATCGATGAAAAAGATCTATTTTTGTAACAAAAACCAAATAATTAGTTGATGAAATTACGAAAATCATTTTTTTTTTGTTTTTTTTTTTTTTATGAATAACAAAACATCGTTACATCGGTATACGGATTTTCAGAGATTAATGAAAAATTGATGTTTTTTTCGTTTTACTGAATTTTTTTGGATTTTCGATTAAAATACTGTAATATCGATTTTTTTTTTTAAAATAAAAAGGTTGATTTAATTATGAATATGGACTTATTTTTTTAAATTAGTAAGAAGATGTCGATTTTTTTAAATTGATTAAATAACAAAAATTATATTAAATCAATTTTAGTGACTTTTTCAAAGAATCGATTTTTTCTTATTTATAATTTGAAAATCAAAACAAATTGATTTTTATTTCTTTAAAATTTTAACAAAAACGTTGTAAAAAAATCGATATTTTAAAAATCGTTGTATTTTGAATCGATTTAAGTCGATATTTAATCGATAATTTTTTTTCTTAATAATCTAAAAAATTGGAGCAATTCAAGAGAAAAAAAAATCAAATTTTTAAATGTAAAAAAAAATATCCGATATTTTTAATCGATTTGTTATTGTTCGTTTTATAAAGTTTTCAATTTGTTGATTCGATACTCGTTAACATTTAAAACGCGTTCCGTTGCGATAAAGTCCCCTAGTGGCAGCAGGTGACAACTTCCGGCTCTAGTTGCGGTTTTCATTCGATTATGGTAAACGAACCGAGTCAATAATTGAGACTTGGCGCCTCATTATTAATTCATCGCTGAAAAGTTGAAACCGCATGCATCGGCGTGCAACTACTTTCAAAAGTGAATGTATCATTTAAATCCTTATTCAATCACGAATTCAAACATACACCCACTTTTTAACTTCCATTTTTTAATCATCTAAATATTTAAGTTCAAACTTAGAAATGTAAATTTTTTTCATTTAAAAAAATTTGAATATATTTAGATTTAGATTCAATTTCCTGATTTTTAAGCCGTGATTTCTCTTTTATTTAAAAATCGAAAGTCAAAAGTAGGAGCGCCTTTAGATTCGACATTTCACGAGGAATTGAAATATATATCCACTTTTGAATTTTGCTCTTTGGATAACGAGATATTCTCGTTGAAAGAGGGTGGTGTGTTGGGGAAAACGATTCATCGCACGAATCGTGTCATTGACGCCATCTGGCGACTGTTTCGTGCGATCGGATTATTTTGTAAGAGAAGGAAATGAAAAGGGGGCAATGGCGTTTTCGATTAAGTGCGCGTGCGTATAATTCTGGAGACAATTAGGGTGTTGACCGACACGCATGCGTCCGAGAAGGGCGTTCGTGTTTAAAACACAGCCCCTTTTGTGTTATGAGTTGTTTTCGTTTTATAACGTGGGATTTGGTGTTTTGAATCGTTGATATCAAGATATGTGATAAAGTGCTTTTGTTTTGTCAACCATTTTGGATGGATTATGTTGTTTTAAAGGTTTGGGTCTTGGGTGAATGTGAAAACTTAAAAAGTAATTTTAAATTTTTTTAGAAAATTGTGGAATTTTATGGGAATGTAAGATTTTTTTTTAGAGTTTAATGAAAATTCAATCAAAATTCAAAGTTCAATGAAAATTCAAAAAAAATTCAAACATTATTGAATTGTATTTATTTTTACTATTGTTTACCTCACCTTATTTCTAATAGAAGGTGAGGTAAACAAAAAAACGCTAATTCAATATGGCGGCCAATAATTTACAACTTAATCGGATTTAATATTAAGTAAGAAAAAGAGGAGTTAAAGAAAGAAACGAATGATGGGATTAGGTTTAAGTGACGCCGCCAGTCTGCGCTAAATAATAAATGGACAAAAACCACGTGGTTGTCATGACAACCAAATCCCACAGTGACGATCGAAAAAAAAAAACACATCAAACGACTCCGATTCGAAAAATCGACAAAACTCATCAAATTCACAATTAGAGAAGTAAATACAAATTTTCCCATTTCCACTAACCACCACTAGGGGAAAACAATTTAAACTTTAATCCTAAATATCTAAACAACCGATACGTGTAAATTGAAAAGAACTGTAGGAACATGGTGACCTTGCCTTTTACCTTGAAGGTCATCTTCATAGTCATTCAATTTGTAACTTCAAAACCGTAAAAGATAAGGTGCAAGTCTAAATTGGAAAGTTGTAGAGCGCCCTCTAATTAGTCTAACAACATTCACTTCGACCATTGTTACCATCAAAAAATCTTGAGAAATTTTACGCGTTAGATCTGCAACTTTTGTTCAGTAAATGTTGAATGTTGATCAATTTTTGACGATGAGCATTGTTGAAATCTGGCTGACTGTTGTTCACAATGCTTTGAAGATATTCTTACTGGGAATTGGCACGCAGCCATTTTTTTTTTTTTTTTTTTTATTTAACAGCAAATCTGCATTTAAGAGACAGTTGCAGCGAAGCCACCTGTAGCCATGTTTTCACGTTCCCAAGTGGATTGCGTCGATTTGCCGAAAGAGGGCGCGTTGACCCGGTTCTGGAGGGTGTGTGGGAGCGCCACGGGGTGGCGTCGTCTGTCGATTGATGGCGGAGATGCGAGCGTCTCAATTTCACTGAATTATTTATGTTTTTTTTTCTCTCTGTGAGGAATTTTGTTTGGAATGTGACGTCACAAGCGGCTTTTTACATTGAGAGAGAAGTTGTGCTCTTATTTTAATCTCTCTCGAGATGGGGATTGTGGGAAGCACTGAGAAGTTTGTGCGAAGCGCGCCGCCTGGTGTTTGATTTGCAAAACAATAGCTTTTTTTTTCTCGTTGTCTTTAGCTATGGGGGTTTTGAGTTTGAGTTGATTGAAGTTGGTTTTTGGTGCGTTTAGGAATTGTGAATGAGGATACGTCATGATGACGTATTGTTGATTTCTTGATTTATTTTTTAAGTGTTTTGAAATGGATTTTAAATGTTGAATATTGATATAGGTTTTTATGACGTCTTTAATAAAGAGTTACGCGTCATATTAGGGACGTCAGCATGACGTAAATGATGAAATTTGGAGTTATTGGTGAGTTTAAGGGTTGGGAATGTTTATAATGCATTTTTAAGAACAAACTTATTATAATAATGTAAAAATTTGATCACGTGATAGTTTTCTAAATATCGCCTGATTGCAGATACCAATTTCAAAATCGGTAATGTCCTATTCAAAATCATCAACAAAAAAAAGTGTCAAATTGGGACATCAACATGACGTGAGATACAAAATCCACTTTGAGCATCACATTACAACCTATCAATCAAATTTAACTCACGTAAAACCATCACGCCACTTTGACGTACTGACGTCTCAAGACGTCGTCATGACGTATTAACCTCCAACCCCTCAAAAACAAAAAATTCCATTTTCTTTCTTTGCAACATTTAGATAAATGTCAAAATCAACTTCACGCCAACGTCACGAATCAATTAATCAATTCGTTACCAGCCGTCGTCTTTTTTCGAAACCCCTTGAGGTAACTAGCGCCACGACTCAAGTCACGTGGTCGTTCATTTCACCTGTGAGTAATTCGATTGCCCGAAGATACGAGACGCTAACCCGGGGTTTTTTTTATTTTATTTCTTCGCATATCCCCCGGGTGCTGCGAGCAGATTAAGTGGTGCAGCCACGTGGCGGAAGTGGGGATTAGTCAGCAGCTTATCAACGCCAACAACTTGTCTCTTTTGGGGCCTTCAACGACAATTGTGAGTGGCCAAATTTAGGCCTGACTACCTCCAGGGGCTGGATTAAAAGAAAAGTTCGGCTTCCCAACACGAGTTTTATTAGTAGCAATGGCGGCTGATAATTGTATTTTAATATTTAATGGGAATTTTTGTTTAGAACTGACCTCTGGTGAGAGTTTTTAAAAAAAATTGGATTGTGGGTGTGTTTTCTGAATTGTTTGAATGTTGGATTTGGTGAAAGTGAGGTTTTTGCAACAATGGAGAAAATTGATTTTTTTTTTTTTGAAGTGACATCTGGTAGCAGTTTTTTTTTTTTTTTTTAAATTGAAGGGTGAAAATTTTAGTTCACAAAAATTGAGTAGAAAGATTTAAAACAATAATTAAAATATTGTTTTAGTTGGAGTGACATCTAGTGGCTTTAAAAAAAAAAAAACAATGACATCAAGTCGTCACAATTTTTAATTATCACAATTAAATATTACAATTAATTTTTGAAAAATAGCATTATCTAGTAACAGTTTTGTAAAAAAAAAAAAAAAAAAAAAAAATTTATCAGTCCTAAATTTAAATTTAAAAAAAATAATAATTATTTTCATTGTTTAAAAAAATAAAAAATTTTCTAAAAAAAATGTTTTCTTTTATCGTTTTTAGATGCCGCAAGGCGGCTTCCGATGCGCAGTAGGTGAGAGGCGTGGCAACCCCATGGCGTCGACGTCATAGCCACGCGATCATGCGCTGCGCCTGGGGCAAACTGATCCTTCTGCTCGTGGTGGTAGTCGGTGTTCTTCAGGTAATTATTAATTACGTTATTAGTTCTTATTAGAACAGATCGTGCGAAAATCCCTTTTGCTTCGTGATAGGAGCAAAAATTTGCAACTTTTGATTGCAATTTCTGGTCTCTGAAACATGGAAATTCCCAAGTAATTATATGGTTCGATTCCTCTTTGCGAGACGAATCATAAGGTGCACAAACTTTGTAAGTTAGATAAATGGATAATGAGTAATTTTAGTTTAAAACAAAGCACGAGTTTATCTTCTGAATTTTATTAAAATTTTACACGTCAAAATTTTGTATAAACTATGGTATGGTAATTGAAAGTTGTTTTTAGTGTCAAGAGAGTTTTAGAATTTTGATTTTTCAAATGATGTAATTTTCGTACAATAAATTGTTAAACACGTCAATTTAAAGTTAAGGATTATAGATACGCCATGTTGACGTATAATAATAGTCATGTAACAATCATTAAAGGAATATTTTGACGAGTCTTAACATGAAATTAAGAAGACGTGAATATAACTTATTACGGTAACTATTTTATCAATTTGACGTATCAGTTGACATGACTTAAGATGAAGTTAGAAATCGCGTTATTTTACTAAGAAAAGCTTCTACTCAGTAATATTTTTCAAGAATTTTAGATTTATACGCCATAATAACGTATACTTTATTAATGTCACTTAAATTAAGAAAATTTATATTTAATTCAAAAAATCATTAAAATCATTTCTGATCAAACTCTAATCACGTCAACATGACGTATTGACGTAAATTGTCATTTTAATTTTTTAACAATAATAATTATTATTATTATTCAAACGCTAACAAATTTAAATTTAAAAATTTCTAATTATTTTCCAATTACATTTTAATCTATCAAAACACGTCATCACGACGTATTTTCATAACTCTTTTATCCCAAACTCTTATTTACTTTCCAGGTGATCCACATGCTACTACTGAGCCGACTGGAACTTCGCCAGAACGGACTCCGCCGCCCGGACGAGGAGGGCATCACGGCCCCGGGCGGCGCCTCATTTTCCTCGGCATCGCTTCACGAGTCATGGGTCCGGGACCTCGAAGCGATGGACGCCGCAGTGGGGGCCTCGAGCGTGTTGGACCCGAGCGGCGAGTTCAAAGTGGTTAACTTTCTCGCCCACGCCGACGCCCGAGTGACCCGTCAAGACGTCACCCTGGTCACCCAGTGCTCCCACGACCGGTTGTGGCAAGTCGCCCTTCTCGTCGCCCGGTGGCGGGGTCCAGTCGCCGTCGCGGTGTTCGCCACGGGAGAGCAGCTGTGGGCCGCCGTGAAAACCGTCGCGACGCTGCGGCAGTGCGTGGCAGGCGTGCGGCGGAACGTCTCGTTCCACCTTGTGCACCCGGTCGGCCAGGCGGGGCTCAAGGGATCGGCGGTGACGGTGCGCGACGCGGTGGGCGCCGACCGCTGCGACTGCGCCTCGCTCGGCGACGAGCGCCACAGGACTCGCACCAACTACGCCTTCGACCACGTGGTCTACCCCAACAACCTGCTGCGCAACGTGGGACGCCGCAACGCCGCCACCGAGTTCGTGTTCGTGGTGGACGTGGACACTGTGCCAAACGTCGATCTGCATGACGAGTTCGTCGAGTTTGCTCGGGCGCAGCGGCTGTTCGACCAGAGCCGCCGCGACGACAAGGCCGTTTACGTCGTGCCAGCTTTCGAAGCACGAGAAGGAACACACGTGCCGCGGGACAAGAGTGAGTTGCTTCGGCTGATCGAGCAGGTGAAGGTGCGGCCGTTTTACTTCGAGTTGTGTCTCAAGTGTCAGCGGCATACGGACTACGAGGCGTGGCAGAGGGAACCCCGGGCGCCGCAGTTAGCCGTGTTGTTCGAGGTGCTCTGGAAGGATCCGTGGGAGCCGTTTTACATCGCCCGAAATTCGGCGCCTTTGTACGACGAGAGGTTCAAGCAGTATGGGTTCAACAGGATCAGTCAGGTAAATGGTGATTGCACCCGATGGCGATTTGGAGCGGGTTTTTTAGATACTTTCGGTTGGGTTCGGGGGTCTGAAATTTTATTGGGGTTTAGTGTGGGTGAGGTAGTGAGTCGTGGTGGAATTTTGGTGTCGTGAAATAACCAGAAGTCGTTTTTTTTATACTTCAAAAGTGGTATGTTTAATGGTGATAATAAAATAAGGGAATTGGAGCGGGTTTTAAAAGTACTTCCGGTCGGGTAATGTTTAGTCGATTTTTAGTTTGAGTTAGATTGAAACGATGAATGATTAGAAGGGCGAAGTAGCGATTCGGAGCGAGATTTTGAGACACTTTCGGTTACGTTAAGGCTTTGACATTTTTTGGACTTTTAGTGTTATTGGTAGACTTGGTCTTTGCGAATTTTTAGGGTTTTGGGGCAACCGAAAGTATTTTAAAAACACACTTTGAATTGCGTTTTTCTTCTCTTCTGGACTGATAAAACATGCTATTCGGAGCGGATTTTCAAAGCACTTCCGGTTACGTTAAGGCTTCGACATTTTTTGTTCTGTTAATGTTAGTGTTATACATAGTGTCTTAGATTGTTAGGGTTTTGGGCCACCCGGAGGTCTTTAAAAACTAACTCCGAATTGCTTTTTTCTTCATTACCCTTCTGGACTGACAAAATATGCCATTTGGAGCGGATTTTTAAGGCACTTCCGGTTGTGTTGAAACTTTGAAATGTTTTTCCTTTTGAGTGGTGTATTGAGTGTCAAAATTGTAAGATTTTGAGTAAACCGGAAGTGATTGTTTGGAGCACTCAAGGTCGTAATGTTTGACGATTGTGAATGTTTTCGAACCGAAACTGACACTTTAATTCTGGAGTTTTACAATTTGAAACAAAAAAAAAAAAAAAAAAACCAAACAAATCGACTTTAACTTTAAACAATAGTTTTTTCCCCCTTTTCTATGTCAACAACACAAAACAAAACAACGGAAAAGTACCAAAATGACGTCTACAACTCCCACAAATAAAAGCTTGTTTACGCAAACTTCAGGTGACAGAACTACTTCCAACATTTAAAAAGCAACAACAACAAAAACAAACAGAACCGTCGTTGTTTGCTTTAAAACTTAGCGATTGAAACCGAATTTTACCTCGGCGCATCTTTAATTCGAAACTGAAATTAAACAAACAAATGAAGAAAGCAAGTTGGGCGGAAGTAAAAATACAGTTATTCGCTTGCTCCTTTCATGTAGCGCCGTTTCTCCTTTTATTTCACTGTTTTTTATTATTAATATTTTTTTTTTGTTTGATTGATTACACTTTTACGCGGCGAGCGTTTTGTTTTAACCCGGGTTTTTAAGATGAATGAGAATCGGAATGCTTGCAAGCAGCGCCGCACGTGGCCGAGTTGGTTTTACAAGTTGCCTCCGATTTCGGAATTGGATTACGGAGTGACGGGAAACAAAACGAATCGATTACAGAAGCCCATAAGTCTTCAGCGGATTGATGACGACTCTTAAAATTGAGAAAAAAAATATTTTTTTGGTGTTGGGTGTATGGGTGGATGGGTTTGGAAAAATTAAGTTGATTTTTGGGTGTTAGAAATGGTGGTTGTAAATGAAGATAAATACACAAAAATAATGCTGAGGTTATATACAGTCGAGCCCCGTTATAACAAAGCTCAGGGAATCGAAAAATTTGTTCGTTATAACGGGTTTTCGTTATATCGAGACGAATCAGTACACGATTGACACATAGACGGGGATTTCGAACCGATTCGTTATATGCGGGTTTTCGTTGTAAGTGGGTTCGGTATATTGGGGTTCGACTTTACCTCTAGAAGTGGAAATGGTTTGTCCCTATTTGTGTATACAGTATTTAATAGGAAGATTAACATTCCAAACTACAGTCGAATCTCGTTATAACGAAGCTCAAGGATTCGAAAAATTAGTTCGTTATAACGGGTTTTCGTTGTATTCAGATACCCCGATATAATGAAATCGTTCGTCATAACGAGTTTTCTTTTTTTCGTTACAATGCAATTTTTTGTTTTAATTAGTTGTTATCAATCTTTAACACAAATTTTCTGCAGATACTGTACTCCCCAACAGTTCTAGTCATGAAATTTTAATTTAAAAAAGTAAGTAACATTTACACCACTGTCTGTAAGTAACAATCACATTGGAAAAAGAATTCATAAAACAGCGCCCTCTTGTGATAAAATTTCAAAAATCACTAAAAAATTTGTAAAAATTCTCAGCTTCATTAGAGTATTTTCCCACACCTTCACCTAACACCAACCCCACATTCTTAAAAAAAAAAAAAAAAATTTATCACCAGAGGGAGCCATTTTAATTTCAACCGAATTAAAATTCCCTATATCTTTAATTGTTTACAACGCTCCCTCTTCACTAATTAATGCAAATCCCAAGATGGCCGTTGGCCATCAACTCGACATTGCGCATCTGTGCTCCAAACACCCACCAACCCCCAACCCCTTTCAAGCTTCAACCCTTATCCACCAACGGCGCTCCGACACACCGACCATCTGCTCCGACCCCTTTCGGTGATTGAGTGTCTTAACACCAGAGTCCTTATCCTTCGTTTCGTTATCTGCGGACGTTTGACTGACACTGGTCGTTCCCAGACGTCTCCGGGGCGGGCGTAATTAACTCTTAGCTCGCCACGCCCTCTGTTATCGCTCGTTTATTGCGCATGTCAATTTTGCCGAAAGAGGGCGCTGAGAGGCGCGATGAAAAAAAGGAAAACAAATCAGTGATCGATGCCCTCGATGCGACACGGGGTGCCGAGTCGGCCACCAGGAGGCGTGTTGATTGCTTGCCCTACGCGACTTCCGGTGTACGTGTCGACGACCTCTGGTGGTGGCAGAGAAAGTGGACAAACGCGGGTTTGGATTGGAGTGTCGTAGGATGGATCGATCGGTGTAAAGTGGACTTGGGGTTTGAGTTTTTGTGTTTTTTAGCGGTAGGCAGAGCCGTAGCTAGGGCAGGGCAAGTGGGGCACCCGCCCAGGGCGCAAAATTCGAAGAGCGCAAAATGTGTGACCA
>JAQFZP010002395.1:0-13867 GCA_034695745.1 Geophilus truncorum | reverse complement strand
ATCCCACAATCCACCTTAATTTCCTCTTAAGTTAAGTTACGTACAAGTGTGAACACAAGTGGGAACCCACCTTAAAACTTTTAATTTTACCTACTTTTGCGTTCCGCGCCATCTAGTGCGCGTCTTGCTACACATAAATAAATAAATAAATAAAATCCAAAGCTATCCTGTCATAAATTTATAATATTGGGATATTAAACGACTGAGTAAGAGCAGTAAAGTGGGAAATTTACGATTCGGTTATTTTATACGAATGATTTAGGGGATGAAGAAATGCAATATGTGTCGTTTTAGTGGAATAAAAAAAGTTTTTTCTCCGTTTTATACGTCGTATTTTATAAACTACTTTTTTATCGTTCGTAAGTTGTTGGTTCAGGTAAAGACTCTAATATTTTTGCTGAAGAATTTTTTTTTTTTGTTTTTGCAGGATACTCAGATCTTCCGTGCTGTTGTTTTGGGTGAGGAAGAAAGGGGGCAAAGCCAGTATCAGGTCATGTGTTTTGTCGCCCGCTTCCCTAAAAACGAGTTTATTTCTTCCGACGCCATGTCCAAATTACGCCAGGTAGGAAACATCTGTTGTTTTTATGTTTATATTTAAGTTTAATAACGTTAATGCAGGAAAGCTACATTTTGACTTTGCAAACCGCGAACGGATTCGTTATATTTAACGAATCCGTTCGAAATCTTCGTTTGTGTTAATTGTGTACTAATTCGCCTCAGTATAACGAAAACCCGTTATAACGAACGAATTTTTTGGTTTTTTGAGCTTCGTTATAACGGGGTTCGACTGTAGCATTTTTAGATTAATTAAATAGATTTTTTTTTAAATTAACTTTTATTGTTATTAAAACGTGAAATTCAGTTGTATAAAGATTAAACCGGTGAAATATTACTGTTATTTTCAACAATTTTTTTTATTGCACTCTGAGATCGCACTCTGTGATCTCCTGTTTCCGGTGACGCAGCCTAGTGGAGCAATTCTTTACTTTAAAGGTGATGCGAGTGTTTAAACGTGTTGAAATTTAAAGTTGTGTAGTTTTAACAGTATTATTTTTTTTTAACATGTTTTAAAGCTTAGATTCTTAATCAGTTAAAAGTGTGAAGTTTGGTGCATTATTTCATTTTCATGTTGCGAACGTGAATATCGAGCATCGGATATTTGAAATTCCATAAACATTATTCAGATATTAAGTTTCGGAGCAAAAGCGAGATCGATCTTGTATGATTTCCTATTCAATTGAGATTCATGGAAAATTGGCAGGTTGAGCTTGTAATTTTATTCTTCGTAGCTGAATACGATTATAATAACATATTCTCTTTGTGCATTTACAATGTGGCGAATAATTCAATAGGGAGAATTGAATCTTTAACCAGAATAAACCAGTCAAAAGCTGAAATCTCGGCGTATAAAATTCTAAATTGGCATTAAATTCCAGGATGGCGATAGTCTTTAATAAGTAACTGGCTTTGAACCGCGTGTGAGTGAAAGGATGAGGACGAAATTTGTCGTTTTATTGACATCAGAACATCAGTTTTCTTTTCCTGTGGACCAACAGAAACCATTGGCAAGCTGTCACGAGCTGAAACAAAATAAACAACTCCAGAATAAACAACAAATTCAAACAAACCTTAAACAGTACTACAGGTCGAATCTCGATATAACGAACTCGAAGGAACCGTCGAAATGTGTTCGTTATATTCAATTTCTTTTTAACATTAAGTCTATGCGAAACCAACCAAATGTATGTTCGTTATATCAAACAATTCGCTATATGCGAGTTCGTTATATAGAGGTTCGTCCTGAACTGCAGTCAAGTAAATATTCAAGTTGAATAGCTTCGAATCGAATCTTAAGAAGTTGTGTATTTTTTTTTTTTTTGAAAGGCGGAAAAGTGAATTTATCCATCCGCTTTATCACGTCGCTAGATATTGTTCGTACGATAGATATTGCCGAACGTCGAAATATGGTCAAGTTATGGAATTATTGGGAAAATATCTTTTATTTCGAAGGCTGGAAAAAAATCATTCACAAAGAACTGCATCTGGGGGTACGTTGATGATGGAAAAAAAAAAAAAAAAATTGAATTTACTGTTAGAAAAAAAAGGAAAAAGACATCCATTCTGGAGAAAAGTTATGAAAAATAAAGAAACATAGATTGATTGGCAACATTTTTTCTGTAGATGCCACATTTTGGTAGCCTTGAGGTCTGCAATTTTAGAAAAACTCGCTAGGAAATGGTGCTTGTAAATTCCATTCTAATTCGCTGAATGAGGCGAATAGGATTTAAATTTTAATCAGAATTTTAAATTCGTTGAAAGCATTATGCACTTGGAATTGGGAGGTATTTAGGATACTTGAACTGGAAATTATAGCTGTAATTGCACTTTACCAAATAGTGTACAAGAGTAACATTTAAATTAGTTTAGGTTTTTTTTTTTTTTTTTTTTAGTTTATTGGATTTTATACAATGGAAATAGTTGGAAGTTGGAGGTACAGTCGAACCAGGTTATAACAAATCTCAAAGAAACGAAAAATTCGTTCGTTGTAACGGGTTTTGTTCTTGATTTTATTTTATAATTGTTGATACTGTGGAAGACTGTACTGTAATAAAAATAATTGCTTATAAAAGTGACGAAATAACATAAAAATGACATATATTACTTCATTCGTTGTGTTTGTGATGGTTTGTGACATTTTGTTATAAACCATCTTCTAGTTATAAAACGTCCCTTAAATTAAGTTTGTAATAGCGAGGTTCTAGTTATAACGGGGTTCGACTGTTTTCTTAAAGTCATTGTTGTGACTAAAACCATTGTTGAATCTATTATTTATACAAAAATTATTGAATACAATTTTTTAAGCTAAAATTATTGTTGAGATCGAAACTATGATAAATCTAATATTTAAAACTAAACCCATCATTTATATTCAATCATTTTGTGTTATTTCCATCTTCAAACGCCCTAACCACAAGACCAATAATTCATCAACCACTTAATCCCATTCAAAACAAATCACGTTTTAATACCCAGCTTTACCAGAGACCAGATGCCCTTAGCGGAACCAAGTTAAATTTCATTTCAAACATCACAACATAAAGGCGAAAGTCGACGAAGACGAGAGAGAAAGAGAAATATTCATATTCGCATAACTTTCCCTCGCGTTCCCTTCTTTCAACTCAACTCAACCCTTAAAGAGCTTCCATCTTTCAACCTCTCGCCGCACCCGACTTTCATCACTGCCACATTTGCCCATATTCGAGCACAGGTGAGCTCTCGCGGTCATTGGAACCTTAATTCCACTCGCAAGACTTCATTTTTTCGCTTTTAAACATAAATATCTTTGATGATGGGCGCGCGGAAAAATGAATCTCAACTTCCCATCGCCGAACGCAGCTTCAATTTCTCACCCATCTCGCCTCATTCCTCACTCCAAAGTGATGCATTGCTTTTTAGTGGGAGATTTGTGACTGCCGCCTCTTCACAAGTCCCTAGTTTTTAAAGTAAAAGATGAATCTTTGCTCTCTAGTTGCACAAGGATTAACCGCGTGTTGGCTAATGCGGAACGCCAGACACGACCGATTCTCTTGGCTAATATATTTTCGGCGCCTTAAATTGAAAGTTAGCGGTGAAAAGGGGACGCGGATGAGGGTCTGGGCTCAGTTATCATCAGCCGGATGGTTTAAGGGTGTGGCAATTAATTAAAGAGCAGTGACGCCATGGTTGAAACCGTCTCTTCGCCCCGACTTCTATATCGTCGAGGTCGTGTTTGCCAGTTTAATCAAGTTGACTTGATGAAAAGTTTTCTTTAGAATTTCTACTCTGTGGCTTCACGTGCAGCTGGTGTTGGCAGTCGACAATTTTCTCTTGGCGTTCGTGTGATTATGATTTGCATCTGGTCGGGCGCAAGAGAATTTGCAGTTGTGTATAATTTCAACTATTATTTGTGGAAGTTTAACTTTGGTGGCTCTTTAGTGAGCTTTTGTACATTGTTGATGGTCAAATATTGTCGTGTTCCTATAGTATTGAATCCATAATTTGGAATTTTTTTTAGAAAGGATGGAGAAAATAAAAATGACTTCTGTTTGTAGCTACACGATTTATTAGAAGTGTAGAAGAGAGGAATCTTTGTTACAAAAGCTTGTTAAAATTTTATATTAATACATAATTAAATATGGTCTTACAAAATCTAATTTTTTGAACATTTCAAATATGCGTGAACATAATACAGGGTGATTACAAAAGAAATTGACAGTTTCAACATTGTATTACATCATAACAAAGTTACAGTGGAATCTATTTAGAACGTTTCTCAAGGGACTGGCTTGAAACTGACGTTATAACCGAGTAACTTCGTATAACACTTACTGTATATAGCTGGGGAAACAAAAAACGTTACGTTATAAACGGGTTCCACTTAGTTTGGTATAAACTTCGTCACTCCAGACTTCTAACTCCTTATAAAATGCTGGTTAAAAATAGACTATTTTAATTATATTTCGAACTCTTTTGATGTTTAACAACATTAATCTGTACTACATCGATTGTGGTTTATAGTGATCACATATTTGGAAAAGCAGTTTTTAATACTCTGTGACTCCAAGATTGAGAAACGACATATACAAGGTTTCGCCAGTTGGGGGATAAACGTCACTTCCGGTAAAATGCAATGGGCCGAGAATGCCGCCATCTTTTGACATCAGAATTCGCCAACATTGATTGATTGATCGTTAATTACATGGACATTTTTGTAAAAAAAAAAAAAATTAAAAAAAAAGTTAATTTAATGTTTATTACTGAACATTTATAGTTTTGTTTGGATGTTTTAGAGATTTTTCTATATTAATTTGCCAAAAAATTTGAAATGTTTAAAGATTTTCAGAGAATCACAGAGATTTTCAACAATTTCAGTGCAATTAACGACCAATCAACATCGGCGAATTCTCATGTCTTCAAATAATCTCTAACACCATCACCAAAATCAACCAATCATACAGTCCGTTTGCTGGGAGAAGGAAACACTCGTTAAGCTCTCCCTATACTTCGAAAGAACCTCCTCCTTTTGTGTTATAATCTCCTCCTTCTGTGCTGGGATAAATAGATGGTAAGTTTAAAGTACTAATGCATGGCTCACGTGTTGTAACAAACGTCGTTAGAATGTGCGTTTCTGGTTTGGCAGTTACAGTCGGACATGTAATTGGTATTTCAATGCCAGTTTCTGGTTCAGGAGTAAAAGTTACACTAATGTAAGATGTTTCTGGTTCAGGGGTAGAAGTTACAGTTATATAGGATGTTTCTGGTTCAGGAGTAACAGTTACACTAATGTAAGATGTTTCTGGTTCAGGGGTGGAAGTTACAGTTATATAGGATGTTTGTGGTTCAGGAGTGACAGTTACATTAATATAAGATGTTTTGGGTTCGAAACTAAAAGAAATGTAAGATGTTACTGGTGAAGGAGTAACGGTTACATTACTGTAGAATGTTTGTGGTTCAGGGATTATTGTTGTATAAATTATTACTGTTTTTTCTTCAGGTGTTATAGTTAGATTAATGTACTGTGTTTCGGTTTCAGGAGTTACAGTTACGTCAATGTAAGATGTTTTGGGTTCGGGAGTTACGGTTACATTAATGTAGGATGTTTCTGGTAGAGGAGTTACAGTTGTAGTAATAATTGATGTTTCTGGTTCTGGGGTTACATATAAAGTAGTTGTAGATATTTGCAAGTGTGGTTCTGTATCATCAGGAATTACATTTACAGTTTTAGTTATAAACTGAACTATTGTTGTTGGTTTAATGTAGTAATGAGTTGTTATTTTAGTTTTTGTGTGAGTTATAACACTTGGTTTTACATCTACACTTACAGTTGTTGTTTCAACGAGAGTTTCAGTTGTTGTGAATGTAAAAGTCTTTGGTTTTATACTTAAAGTCGAAGTTTCAGTTTCTGTAATAGTTACGGTTTTTGGTGGTAGAGTTTTAAATACAGTCGATAATACGGTGTCTGTTTTTGTTACAAAGTATGTTTTGGGCTTGACTTCCGGTATGTTAGTTGTAGCTGGAATTATAGTTTTTGTTGTGGTGTGGGTTTCAGTTACAGGTTCTGGATTGTTAGTTACAGTTGACAGTTCTGTTTCTGTAACTGTTATAGTTTTTGGTTTTGATATAATAGTTTCAGTTGATGTTACGATACGTGTGTCAGTTTTTGTGAATGTCATAACTTCAGGTTCTTGATTGACAGTTAGAGTAGTTGTTACAATGCTTGTTTCAGTTGCTATGAATGTCATGAATTCAATTTCCGGTTTAGTTATAGTTATAGTTGAAATTACAGTTTTGGTTTCAGTGCGTTTTTCAGTCACGGGTTTGGGATTGTTGATGACAGTTGAAGTTACATAATGAGTTTTAGTTGCAGTGAATGTTGTAGTTTCTGTTTCCGGTTTGTTAGTTACAGTTGAAGTCACAATTTTTGTCGATGTCGAAAGAGAGGAATTACTTGTTTGAGGTTCTGGAGCTTCGGTGATTACCCTAACATTTCTAGTGCAGTTTTTCTGCTGAATTGTTTTCAAAGCGTCTATGTTGATATCGTAATATGCAAATTTGTTTCTCAAGTTGTCGATGATGAGATGGTCTAGTTCTTTACTTCTACTAAGTATCATTCCTACTCCCATTAAACTGCAGGACCAAATTGCTGCGTATGTTTTGTAATTTGTGTTCATCACCCAAAAATCAGTTGCAGAGATTGGATCTAGAAATAGATATTTATAAATAAAATATATAAATTTAAAATATGAGAAAAATACTTACATAAGCTGGATTTATATTTAACTGTCATTTTTGCCGCGATATTTAGGTTAGGAATCCTTAACGTTCCAACTTGACTGAATTTACTGAAATTAATTTGTTTTTGAATGTGAAAAAACGACAACAGGAAGTGCATTCAGGTTAAGCGTTGAAGGACATTGATCAGAGTGAATTAATTTTGCATTTGTAAACTCACATTAGTGAACTGGCGCCTTGTGGTTTAGAGGTTTCAATCATAGTTAATTCTCCACTGACATTCCGAAAGTCAAGTGTCATACAATGGGTTGCTGCGTTTGTCTTTTGAATCACAAACCACAAACCGGTCATCTGGGAAAAAAATTATGTAATAAAAATAGGGTAAAATATGTTTTAATTTTTTTTATTTTACCTTGCTGTAGTCGAAATCAGGTGCGACTTCAATTTTGGGGCATTTTGTAGTAATTGTTGTCATTTGTGTTGACGTGTTGTGGAAAATACAAGGGAATAATAGCAAAAAGCACGAGATGCGGTTTACAATTTTCTTTTTCATGTTCAGGTGCAACTTCCCACTGCCGAATGATGCACGTAAGTGAATCGCATTGAAATGCTCTTTGATGCAGCAGGAACTATAACTACTGTATTCAAAGGGAAATTACGGTTTCCAAAATTACTGCGCACTCTTGGGATGAATCATCATTTACACGAAATAATTAGATTAGATAAAATGTCGGTTTGTTACAAATTTCGAATTACCTGTAAAGGTTTATTATTATTAAGTTCTACTATGTCTCTTTGAGCACTCTCTTTGTTTAACAATACTTAATGAGTATTTATTAATATTATAAGATTCAAATTTGTTTCTCAATCTGTTTACAACATCATAATCTAGCTTTATATTTCTGCTTCGAATCATGCCTGATTGCCTACAGCCCATCAACAATGTTCTACATGACTAAATTGTTGCATATGTTTTGTAATCAGTGTCCATGACTCAAGGGTCAACAGCAATGAAAGGAACTAGGTTAAAGTAAAAAGGGGTTTAAATAAAAGTAAATACAGGTCGAATCTCGATATAACGAACTGGCATATAGGGAATTGTTCGATATAACGAAGACACTAGACATATAACTTACTTAAACTGAATTTGAAACTGACAGTCATTTTTGCTGCAATGTCAAGGTTAGGAATTTTGAGTTTTCCAACTTGATTGAAATTCTCTATCACACTGAAATTAATTTTGTAACTTGAAAAAACTGCTACAGGAAATTCAAATATTCAATGGATTTACAGGATGTTTATCAAATAAATTAATTTTGTATATATAATGCAGTACAAAAAGTATGTTTTTACACTCACTGTGGTATACTGATTCCCATTGGTCTGCAGATTTCAACTACTGTCAATTCACTACTTTCATTTCTAAAATCAAGTGTCAGACATGTGCTGGATGATTTTGTCTTTTGAATTACGTGCCACAATCCTGTCATCTAGAAAAATATTTTTCTAAGAAAGTTTTTTAAAATTAATACTGAGAATTGATTTTACCTTACTGTAGTCGAAATCTGGAATAACATCCAACATTTGGACATTTTTCAAAAAATTTCATTTCGTGTGCGGAGGTGAATTGTAAAATAGAAGGGAGTAACAGATAAATAGACAGTGAATGTGATCGATCATTTTCATCTTGGTGGTTTTGTTATTGAGGTAGTGCATCTATTCAATGCCAAATGCTGCATGTAAATGAATCCCATTTAGAGGGAGCAGGAACTGATGATTTCGAAGGGAAATTAAATGTTAAAAAAAAAAAATTGAAAGTTACATTTTTACAAAATGAAACTTGAGTCGTAAATTTCAATAATAAAAATTTATTTGCATTAAAACAATTTAAATGCAGACAGAGTTAGGTCATCTCAAACAAATGTCACAGATCTTAAAGTAAACATCTAGAAATCTTTGTTATTTGTTAAAAAATATTTTACGATCAATCTATAACTTTAATTTCTTACTCATCTGTTAAACTCACTGATCTATTGACTCTTATTCGTTCGGCTTTTACAGTTCCTGGCATAACATCGATTTCAGGTACTGTTTCAGCTACAATTGTAGGTTCTACAACAGTGTCTATGGTTGTTCTAGGTTTCGTTCTTGACCCAACTCTAGGGGGTGACGTCACTGAATCATCCAGTGGAGGATTGTTATTTTCAGGGAACAGATCTTCAGGTTTTAGAATTACACTTTTAGTGCAATCTTTATGATTAATTACACTAAAGGCATTTTTGTTGATTTTATAAGATGCAAATTTCTCTCTTAATCTGTTTGTAGTGTAATCATCTTGCTCTGGTTTTCTGCTCAGAATCATGACTGACTGTCTGTTGCCTACTCCTATTGATCTACATGACCAAATTGCTGCGTACGTTTTGTAATCAGTATCAGTTACCCAAAAGTCAACTTCAGTGTAGGGTACTATGTTAAAAAAAAGTTTTTTTAAATTATTAATTTAAATAAAAATTTAAAAAAAAATTCAAAAATAACTAACTTAGACTGAATTTGTATCTAACAGTCATTTTTGCTGGTACGTAATGGTTAGGAATGGTCAGTTTTCCAATATGGCTGAAATTTTCCATTATGCTGAAATTAATTTTTACCACATTAAGAATACGACAGGAAATTCAATCATTCAGTTACAAGTATATCCTTGCAGGATGTTAGTCAAAGGAATTAATTTTGCTTTTGTGTGTGAAGTAATTTGTATACTCACAAAGGAATGCTGCGGCCCATTGGTTTGAAACTCTCCTCCACTGTCAGTTGTCCACTGTTGTTTCTAAAATTCAGTGTCATGCATGTGCTTTTCGTTTTTGTTTTTTGGATCACGTACCACAACCCTGTCATCTAAAAACACAAAAAAAAAAATTAAAATCTTATAACTAGAAATTTGCAAATATGGATTCTAAACGCTCAAAAAAAAAAAAAAATATTTTATAAAATTTATGAAGTATACTCACTTGTAATTTCATAAGAAAACAATTTTTTTAAACATTTTATCTAAGAAAAACTTATTAACACAGATCAAAACACTAAATAATTAAAAAAATGTATTTGGACAATTTGACAAATGTCGATTGGTTCACAATTTAGCTTTACACTGTAAAAACGTACATTCAACTTTAACATTAGAGAAATATATTTCATGAACTTTTCCTGAACGATATCAAGTTGTAAATTATAAGTAAAAAAAAAAATATTTCAACAATTGATTATTTTTTTTTACCTTATTGTAGTTGAAATCAGGCATGACATCTACTTTAGGACATTTTTCAAAAAACTTCACTTCATGCGCTGTTATGTATTGTAAAATAGCAGCGAAAGACAAAAACAAGCAGAAAATTCGATAAATCATTGTCATCTTCAGGGTTTATAGTAGAAGAACGACTTTCCACTGTCCAGCGCTGAACACAAATGAATCACATTTAAGTAACATTGAGTTTTGCACACAGGAACTAATGATTCACAAGCAAATTACAACTTCAAAGAAAAAAACTACTGTAACTACCCTTGAGTTGGGAGTCATACTTCCACAATAATTACTTGTGGTATTTCTGGGAAAAAAAATACAATCGACAGTTACAGCAATTGTTATTTAATTAAATAAAAAGAAATCAATGTCACGACCTACCTTCAAATAAGGATAACTCAGTGTCACGAGTCCGTGCATTTAGCAGGAAATTGAATTGAGTCTGAGTATACTGTAATGGAAATTCCAGACCTAAAGAAGAGTTTTCTCAGAGGCATCCATTTTTCTAATTGGCCTCGCCTCTGTTTGAAGCAGATTTAGAAGATGATGTTTGTAATAAATAAAAGGGTTCTATTTACAAATTATGCGTAATGGCTTTTCTGCTTGCTTATTTGCATAATGGTTGTTGGTACATGCTATAGTAACCGGGGTTAAATGTATGTATATTGAGGCTGTAAATACAGCTGAGAAATTGCATTTAAAGTGCTTTGCAATTAAAGTTAGATTTGTTTGAGAGGAAAAGGTAAGTTAGAGAAGAATTGTTGGGTTTAGATTTATGAGTGTATTCTTGTTGAATTGATGTATAGGTCGAATCTCGATATAACGAAGTCGCATGTAGCGATGTAACGAACACATTTTGACAATCCTTTTTAGTTCGTTACATCGAGGTTTGACCTGTATTAAATGACTCTATGGTGCTGGTTTGCGTCGAAATTGAAGCTGAAATAAACCAGACCAATGAGTGAGAGGGAGAATTAAATTCAACAATGCATAAAAGTGAATTTTATTTATTTTAGTTGTTTATTTTGCGACTACAGCAAATATTTGCACAAACACCAGGCACTTGAGCACGAGCTACTTATCAAAACAAAGCAAGTCTCATTTGCATTTCGGAAGAAAAGTTTTCCAATATTAACAACCGACCCTTTGCCCTTGAGTAATTGAGTGATTATTTGCTCCTCGTCTTTCGCTAGGACTTGATGGATCCATTTCCATCTAACCCGAATGAATGGGAAATCATTAGGGTCAAAAATTCTGAAGGCTGAAAGCATACCTCGCCTTTGGCGTGCAACTAAAGTCATTGGTCCCATGTGTTGGTTTCCACATCGCACATCAAACATCTCTTGATGGAGACAAAATTCTCCTGATGGGCGAAATTCCCAGGTGACAAAAGGTTCCTTTTCTATGACAGAGCTAAATTTAGACCCTTTCTGTACAACATGACTCACGTGCCTCTAACTCAATCCTAACACTCAAAATCATGACCAAACTGCAAATATTAATCTTTAAAGTGAAAACTTTTTAATCTAATAGGGCTGTGTGATATACCTGTTATATCGCAATATGTAATGCATATCGCATTCATATCGCAAGTGCAAAATAATAACTGATATATCACAAATATCGAATATTGCGAATATTATAAGTTTGAAATATCGAAATGTACTTAGTATTGCGATATATTATATATTATATAGCAAATATCGCGATTTTGCACATATCGGGATATCGCAAATATCGCAAATACTTGCGAATACGAATATAGACGATACATCGCTTAAGGAATGTGAAATGAATATCATATTCATACTCGCTTTAACTTTATATCGCACAACCTCTACAGCATCTAACCGCACAATTTGCCACCAGATGGAAAAAAAAGTCAGATTTGTGCCTTAAGGGTGGTTGCTGATTTTAAATGAGGCAATCACAGGTTGCTAAATCACCAGAGGGCGCTCTTCAATCAATGGACAACAGATTCGGTGGTTGGAGATAGGCTTGTTACACCGTTGTGCAATTATTCTTGCTTATTGCTGAATTCCATTAAAGACTCCATTTGTTGTTGCAAACTATCCTCATTTTCTCTGCTCTTTCTATTTAAAACAGAGCAAAAGAACATATTTAATGGAATGAACTGTTTATTTTCCTCTTGGTTGTTTTTAATTATGCACAAACATTTCTTGAAAGCAAATTTCTACACTGCAGATAGCATTCTTAACGACACTATGCCTTTAAAATGAAGTTACACAAGTTTTGTGCACAACTTAGTTTTAAATTGTGAAATAAAAAGGGATTTGATTTAGAATTCTCCTCTGCTCTTCCTCTTACATAATAGAGAACAAGAACAGAAGCATGTGAAAGAGAGGAGCTAGTGTAATGGTTTAGAGAGCTTGGGACTTTGGATTGCTTTCAATTCAGTGCATCAGACATGTGCACTTCACTCAGATTTGTTATGGAGTGTCAGCTTTAATGGAATTGCAGGTTACCTGCAAAATAACTGGGAAATATTACTCTTTTTTTTTTACTTACTTTACATGTCATTCGCAACTGAGTTAGGATTTGCATTATTGAATTTAGGCAAGTTTTTTTTTCAGCTGACTGTGAGAAATTGTAAGTAATTTTATACAATAGCAGTTTTTGTGAGTCAGCAAAATTGGGAGGAAGACGGAAGAAGTCTTTTTAAAATGGCCAACGGCTACTGTATTTGACCATATGCAACCTTGACCGATAAGGGGGAAATCGGAAGATTTCCGATACTATGAATAACATATCGGCCAATACGATACCGACTTCTATATTTTTTAAAAATACAACAATACCGGTATTAAAACTTTATAAATATTTGGCATGTTTTATTTGAAAAGTTTACGTATTAAATTTTGTTTATGGTTCTGCTTTTGTGGTAAAATTTATTTTTTCGCATAATTTTTCGAACATTTTTTTTGTTTATTTTTTTTTAAATTAAGCAACATATCTTAAAATCAAATAATTTTTTTTAACGTTTTTATTACATTTGCAATGAAAACTTAATAAAAACGTGACTCAATTTCTCTTTTTGAAAAATAGGAATCGCTAGTCGAAATGTCGAAATATCGGCCAATACAGATATACTCACTTGTAATTTCACAAGTGATGAGGTGATATTCGAAAATTGTTAGCTGTTAGGTACGATAGCCTGCATGGACCAAACCATAATTGTGCCTCTGGCACAGTTATGATTTGACCCTGCTTGAGTACCTAACAGCTAATATCAATTTTCGAATATCACCGAATCACGAGTGGAATTTGGTAAGAGTATTTCACGAATCGTGTCAATGGGCAATGAAAAAATAAAACATTAGCGTCCATTTTAAGCTACCGTAACTATTGCGTCATCATGGTTCCGACATCCTCCTACACTCTCGTTCCCACATGTTTTTTTATTTGACTGAGAAATTTGTCTCTTTGTAAGTGTTTATTTTAAATCCTTAGTTTGATGAAATTTAATAAATGAATGTGATTTAAAAAGAAAATTAAAGTGAATTGCATTTTGGTGTTTACTAGCATCCTGCAGCCGCTCCGCTGGCTGAACTAAATCACGTGACACGTTGTTTAGTTCAGCCGAGAATACAAAGTCACGTGGTTTCTCGCGGCATCTCGTGACGTCATATCGGTAGCTTGATAGAATCACGTGACTTAGAACTTTAGTATTATGGATGTGAAATTAAAAATGGAATAATGAGAAAAGAGAAAAAAAATGAGTTGTATGCAAATGAATGTGTTGTTATGAAATTTAACTGTCAATGAGAAATGAACAAGAAG
>JAQFZP010002394.1:0-13882 GCA_034695745.1 Geophilus truncorum | reverse complement strand
AATATGCAAATTTCACAAAAAATCAACAAAATCCTAATTTTTTTATTTCTAAAAAAAATTCCAGAAGTTGTTTGAACAACAACATAAACTGATTCAAGACGCTCTTGAACTACAGGTCGAGAAATTGAATGTTTTCGAACAAATGACTAAAGATTTCGCGAAGGTTTTTAAATATTTTAGTGAAAAAAAAAGTCAAAAAAATTAAAAATTGGAATTTTTTTTGTGTTTTAGGAGTTGGAAACCTTGGATCAAAAGCAGAAAGCGTCGCAGATAGTTGCAAAAAAGAATTTTAAGCGGGAAATTGTAGATTTGCATGAGAAAATGATGGCGGAGAGTCAGAAGGAAATAGATAAAGTTAAGAAGTCGTTGATGTCGCTATATCAACTTTAAGTTATTTAAAAAAAAAAATTTTTTCCTTTTTTTTTTTTTTTTTTTTAACTTATTCGAGTTTGTAAATGTTATACAGTATTTGGTATTCCGTTCACGTTCTTCTTGATGCGTATTACCGTGTATGTTTTGTTTGCATCCGCTGCTTTGCAGTTGGTTTTAAATGCTGATTGTTGGACCCACTCTCCTGAAAATTGGGAATTTCATCAGTTTAAAATTGATCTTCCCGTTTAAATTTTACACTTAGTTAACCGAAAATCCAAAAATATTCTGTTAAATTAACTTTAAAAAATACTTCTGATTGCGAAACTTGTCTTTAAAATTCAAACTGAAATGTGATACAGTTAAGATTGCATTTCCATTTCCGGTTTGGCTAATAAAGTGACAATTGTTAAAATTTTAACCGGAAGTGTCGTTTTAGGTTGATAATTATGATTAAAAATTAAAATTACAAATTAAATTTCCGTTTTACTTAACCATAAATGCAAAAATAAATTGTTAAATTAACTTTAAAAGACACTTCTTGTTGAAGCTCTTCATTAAAATTAAAATCAAAATGTGACAGTTACAATTAAATTTCCAGTTTGAACAATAAAGTAACATTTTTTTAAATTTTAACCTTATTTACCGTTTTAAGTTGAAAATGTGATTTAAATCGACTAAATCTAGGTTTTAATTTAGAGAGACCATCTTTAGTACCTAAATAACCGTAAATGAAAATTTAACAGTTCGATTAAAAAACACTTCCGGTTTCTTTAAAATTCCTAAATACGATTTAAAATTTCCCAAAATTCAACCAAATATGGCAACAATTCTTATCTTAAAAAACAAAACCTTAAGAACAATTCTTAATAAAGTAAAAATTTACCCAAATATTTTGTTTTCCCTCTGCGATAAAGACCAGTAGTGAAACTTGTTAAAGTCATGCTGCTTCGAATTAGTCCTATCAGTCAGTTTTCTTTCGTTTCTTTACACGCTTTGGCTCTTGTTAAACTCAGTTTTTAAAAAAATAAAACATTTTGCTAAAACTAAACTAAAATTAATTTGCAAGGTAAGGTAACTGTTAACCTTATCTTTATAAATGCAGTCTAACATTACCTATCTTGCAATAACAACCTACAAGCGGCCATTACTTTATTCTTTTAAAACAAACGTCACGTTACTACAAACCAACAATTAATTTAATAAAAATGACGATGCTCGAGGGTAAATTAGGTAAATTGGCAGCGAAACACTCGAATGAAGATAGAGATCTGTTACGCACCGTCACGTCCACCGACGATGCATATTTTGGATTCTGCACTCAAGTGCTGAAGTCGTGTCTCGGTAAATTGAGTTGTGAAACATCTTTCCATTTATCTGTGGAAGAGTAGCTGCATTCAGAAAGTCGTGTTTTGGCGTTTTAGATTTTATGATACCATTTCCGGTTGTTAGTGAAAAAATTAAGGTCTTATGACCCCATCTTTATATACACTGTACAAATACGTTATTAAAACGTTACCGGTATCCCTATTTCGTTGGGTGTTTCTTCTTGAAGTAGTGTCACAGAAATTAAACTGTCGGTTCGTATTATTTGTCTTTTAATTATCTATTTCGTGTTGATTTCTTTGATTAGACTTCGAAACCACAAAATTTCTCGTGTTCCTATGAATACCACTTCGAGTTCGCTCTCGGTTGAAGACTGCGATATCTGATTTTGTAATTTCGCCTTCAAACTTTTTCGCCACAAACTAAGAATGAAATAAAACAAGTTGAAACATGAAAAATTGCATTGGTTTGGTACGCGGTATGACGTCACGGCGTGTCCAAAATGACCATTGTATTTGTCGAAAATTGTGTGCCAGAGTCGTCTGCTTCGGGTAAAAGAAATGACATTCCAGTGTGAAAATCAAGTAGAAATAAAATGGTAAAAAAAATAAATAAAAAAAAAAATTATAAACGAAATAACATGTAATTTATTTTCTTGTAGGTTGATTGCCGTCATGAACTTTATTAAAACAACCAAATTTCCATAATAAAAAAATTTTTTTTTTATTTATTTTAAAGTACAATCATGAATACAGATTACAGAACCAAAAAGACAGATACCGTAATTGAATTCAAAGTTTGTATTGCAAGCAAATAGGTGTTACTTCTTTCACAAACTGGCTTTTATAATTTTACCTTAATCAAAAATTTTTCTTCTTTTCATTGACGACCAGAAAGATTGTTGTAACGGATTATAAATGACGATTTGCTGATGACCGAGAGAAGAAAAAGAATACCCCGGTGGACGATGGTCTAACGAAAAAGGGAAAAGAAAGATGACTGAAAGCAATGATAGCGTATTGTCGCTTAATGTTTAACTGGAGGTGATGGCAAGTAGTTTATACTGGGTGCGAATTTGTGTTTAACCCTTCTTCAGATGTCATTCAGTTTCTGCTTTACCCATGGATCCCACCACTCAATCACTTCTGGGAATTGATTGCTAGGGTTCTAATGACTATTGAGTTAATTGCTTTACCAGTAATTTTTTTCCATCTGAGCAGTCAAATAAAATAGTCGTCTGTGTGCATTGTGATGAGAACCAGAGCTTTGATTGATATTACATTTGTCCAGTCACTTAAATGTTTTTTGATCATAATTTGGCAAAGATATTGGAAAAAGAAAGGTGTGTTTTTTGTTTATCAAAAACGTCCATTTACTTGCTGAGTTAAACAATTGCATTTTTAAAATAAGATAAGATAAATTTATTTTGTAATATTATTAAGTATGTATTTGTAATGTTTAATTCATAATTTTGTTGTTTAAAAAATTTCTTACAAAATATATAAAATAAAGTTAAAATTTTATTTGTGGTTTTTTCATCTGAATATTATGATAGGAATAATCAAAGTTATAATTATTAAAGTAAATGAAGTTTGCAATTCATCACTAGAATCATGAGGAGGATGAACACTAGGAGCATTAACAACAGATGCAGAAATGACACTTTTATAAGGCGGTCTCCATAATTTGGCTCCATGGTATTTATATTTACCAACTGGCCATGTCTGGTTCAGTAAAATGCACGTGCCATTATCGAAATTCACAGATGCATCATAGTTTAGTGAATCGAGTTCCAGACAACCTTCATGAGTATTAACCCTGCTTATAGCAAAAAAAAAAAAAAAAAAAAAAATTCAATAAAAATATCAATTTTAGTTTTTGCCTTTCTCGTTATGAAGTAACTGAAATTTCCCCTCCAAAACTCAATTTAGAACATCATTATATGGAACTTCCGGTTTTTCCGGTTTAATAGGTTATCTACAAAATTTTACATTCCTATACAAACTGAAAAAGTCACTTCCCAGCGAGATCGGCACATACCAAACTCCCATCACCTGTAATACCGTCCAATGGCTTCCTTCAGCAAATCGTTCACCTGGCTCAAAACCTCAATTTCAATCTTAGGAAAATACTTCTTTGTAACAGTATCGGTCAAAAACTCTCCCAACCGATCCACAATTTCCATTTTCTTAGTCACACTTTCCAACCACGCGCCAACTGAATTACAAACATTATTCGGGTTTCCACCTATAGATTTGGCAGCCTTGTCTTTTACGTTATTTAAATACTCCTGCTTTAGAGACTCGGAAATGGCTCTTGTCACATTCCCAGGGAACGGACATTCCTCTAGAAACACAATTTTCCCCGCAACAGCCAAATCGTCCACTACATCCGGATTCTGCGCCTTCACAAAATCATAGTCCAAAAACATCTGGTAAAGATAAATACCACCTGTATACAATCTGTGAATGTAATGGGTACCGTAATCCTTTACAATCAAGTCTAATTGGTGATTAGCCCACGACACATCCTCTTTTTGCACGAGTTTTATCACTTTTGTGATTCGTTCTTGGAATGTCGGGTGCAGTACACAGTTTGTGGTTAAATCCATACGAAAAATGACTCTTTTCACTAAAATCCTGTTAGTGACCCACCGCTTTTCGATTTTCCTGCGTATCATACTTAAATACCCCTTGGTGAAGAACCCGTCTATTGGTAGCCACGAGTGTGACTTGAGTGTCATGTTGAAGGCAGTGATAGGGTAAAAAACATTTCGATGGATGCCCAAGAGGTCACTACGGATGGTCAGTTCCTCGAGGTCGGTGAGATTGATGCTTTCACTTATGATGTACCGACCCGGGGTGCACTGGTGTCGGTTCAGTTTGAAGACAGGTAATTTGTTTTTGCTCTCTAATGCGTCCCAGCCTCGACCTGGTTGGAGAAAGTAATTGGGTTTGTGGACATCTCTGCAGTTGGATAATGCAGTATGAAATAGTGACAGTGAAAGAATAGTCAAGAGAAAGAAGTTAAGATGTGTGTGCATAACGTCATTTGATCAGCATTGATGGGATAGGCTTAATGTTAGAATGAGTGTAACAATGATTTGTTGGCAAAATGCTCAATAGAGGGCCATGAGTTGTTGTTATACTCACAAATTCGTTGTATTGAAATTTTTTCAGAATTATTATTTTTGTTTTTTTTTTCTCTCGTTAGTTTAAAAATACTTTACAATATTTGGAGGTAATCATTGGAGATTGTCAAAATAAAGAACCCATCAACATCCACGCCCTTCCCTCCACTTTCTAATCATTAAATACGGTAGTTAAGTTTAAACGCTACATAAAAAGTCGGATATTTAACATTAAAATTGACACAGGTAAAATAAAATTGAAATCAATGCTTTGAAAGAATTTTTCGTGGATGGATTTGGTTAACAAGACGAATGTCTTTGGAAAAGAAATGACTCTTTTTGCATGAATGGCACAAAGGTGGACATCTGCTAACAGATGAACCAGATAAGCTTCAGTTGCTTCTTTGAAGCGCTTCCAACGCCTTACATTCCCATCGAAAGTCTATTTTCGGCTCTAATTCCACACAAACTTCCTGTAGAAGTTTGGAGAGTAGCACAAAATTTTGAATAAGTTAATCAGATATGTTTGTAAAATTTTGATTTATATACCCTGCCCTTTCCATATTCCTCAACTCGCAGCTAACAAGTAAGAACAGAAGAACATATTATAAAATGTAAAAGTATTTTCAAGAAATGCGAAATTCCTTTTTCTCTAGCTCTACTAAATGAACAGCACAGTTTATATTTGCTGTTATTATTAAAAATAGTGTGCTCGCTACTTACAATAATCATCAATGTAAAAAAAATATGACTGCCAAATGGTGTGTATATAGAAAAAAAAATTCAGTTTGAAATTTTGATTAGTCTGTAAGATGTTTTTCAAAAATTAGGCTCGACAAACTATCAAAATCGAAGTCTTAAGTAATAAAGTAATTGCGAGAATTGCAGTGAAGACAAATTTGATGAAAAATTCAATCAATTAGCAATAAAAGTTTACTACAAAAACATTTTTATAAAAAATATTATATTTTTATAATTTTATGTTAAACTGAAAATAACTGTAAAAAAATTAAAATTTTATAAGTGCAAATACTTTAAAAAATTCTCAAACGGAATCAGATTAAAAGTACAATTCGATGTGTCCAGACTATGCTTTATTTTAATTATGTATTTGTTAACGTTGCAGAGTTAACATCTTTTCTAAGTGACTGTGAACGAAGAAATAAATCTGTAATCGTTTACTGCAGTCTTGTGATGAATGCATAAAAAAATAACTGAGATAAAGAATGCCATTTTACAGTATATGAAAATTCCAATTTTTATGAATAAATCTTAGCAATGTCCTTTCAAACAATTTAATAAAAAAAATTTATAAAGTTGTAAATTTCCTACTAAATTTCCAAAATTTTTACAATATAAATAAAATCTCCAATATTTTACTTAGAATATATACTTAGAAATATATACTTAGAAAATTAAATCACTATTTAAAAAGTTTAAAAATTTAATTAAATTTGAAATAAAAAGAAAAAGTTTATTTTAATACTAGAAAATCTTAAATGTATCGTAATTTGAAGTGCAACCTCTAATTCGTATTGAAAAAATAACTCGGACTCGTCGGATTATACGAAGCTGAATACTTCGGACTCGTAGGAGAGTAACTTGGACTTGTCGGTGAGTAGCTCGGACTAGTCGGCGAATAACTCGGACTTGTGGGTGAATAACTCGGACTTGTCGGTGAGTAGCTCGGACTAGTCGGCGAATAACTCGGACTTGTGGGTGAATAACTCGGACTTGTTAGCGAATAGCTCGGGCTAGTCGAAGAGTAGCTTGGAATCGTAGCAGAATAACTTGGACTTGTCGGAGAATAACTGGGACTTGATAGCGTGAATGCAGACATCGTTGGCGAATACGGTTTGTAGCTTGGACTTGTGGGACTGTACGAAGGACTAGTCGGAGAATAAGACGGACTTGTCGGACTGTACGAGGGACTTCTCGGTGAATAACTCGGGCTTATTGGCGTGTAACTTGGACTCGTTGGTGAATAACTCGGTGATGAGGAAGAATAACTAGGATTCGTCGGCGAACATTTCGGACTCGTTGGACTGTAATTCAGACTCGTCGGCGAATATTTCGGACTTTCAAGAGAGTAAATCGGACTCGATGGTGAAAATTTCGGACTTATTGGCGAGAAACATTGACTTGCAGCTGGTGACTGAACGAAAGGACTAAACGTTCCAGATTGTGGCGAACACGAGAAACTTAGAGCCGGAGAGAAATCAAAACCACTCGGAGTCATTCCATTCGAACTCGATTGACTCCATGGAGTCATCGATGACGACTTCCGACCAGTTGCAGTCGCCGCATCTCCGAAGAACATTCCACCACTCACTGGTACCTCGATTGCACCAAGACATTTTTGAGCATCCAACAGTACGTCGAAACACCCGGTGCCCATCTTTGCCATCTGACCGACTACTATGTTCTCCGACACTCCTTGCATAAGATCTAATTCGCCGTGAGTGGCTGCCTCGATCAACACATCGACTGTTTCTTCAAACGAACACTTCATCAATACCCCTGAATCTTGTCGATTAATTCCGTGTCTCGTAATGGCCATGAGATGCCCCTTCGCCGTCATGACGTCGCACAACAACGACAAATGCCTGTAATTCACGTAGGAACCGTCGAAAGAAAGTACGTGATTCAGCTCCTTCTCCAGTAACTTTCGTGCAGCTTCGATGCCCAAAACTGTGAAAGTTTCGCAGATGTCGTTCGAATAAGTGCGTGCAAAATCGATGTCTGGTTCGCAGAGCACTTTCGACAAATGTGTGCCGTCCGTCTCCAGCACCCATTCGACGATTGCTTTCATTTCGCCTGTTTCGGTGATTACAACCCTTCGCTTGTCTTGGGTGACCGGTTGGGTCATGTACACTTTATTTATTTGTCGGATGCCCTGTAAAGTTAAATCATTCAAGATGTTCGTTTCGAGGCACCGCAAAAATACGTCGTCTTCCATTTTTAATTCGTCTTCGTCCATGTTCTCAGTAGATGCGTTGTTCATAACTCGAAGACGCAGTACGAGTTTTTCCGAATTGTCGTCGTTAAAGATGCAGTTCAAGTCGCTTCCGAATCCTTCGTTAATTGCCTCCGAAATTTTTTCCATCGTCAACTTTCGGTCAGTCATTAGTTTCCTGTCCAGTTCGAGTCTCAGAAGCCATGGAGAGATTCGGTTCAAGTCGAAATCTGGCATTTCGTAGTAAAAACTCACAAATTCTCTGTCTTCGTCGATTATTGTGTTTTTCGGATCCGGATCGTAGAAGATGGACGTGTTTCTCACCACTGTCTTTAGTGTCGTGTGCTCTAACCGACACAAAACGCTCTTCGCTTTTTCGACGTCATTCGCTGCAGCTCCCTTCAAGAAAATCGTCATCGACGGTGTTTTCGGGTTCTTCGACACGTTCAGAATCTCTTTGAGTCTCGGAACACCCAAAGTCACGTTTTTCGCAGAAACACCGGCGTAGTGAAAAGTGTTGAGTGTCATTTGAGTCGCCGGTTCTCCCAACGACTGTGCGGCGAGTGCTCCGACCATCTCCCCTGGGTGGACTTGCGACTGGTGAAATCGTGACTCGATTTCACCGAGAATCCAATCGAATGCTTCACTCGATAAACGAAATTCTTCCGCGACCCTTTTCGTGCAGAGTGTCGATCGAAGAAGACAGTTGAAGAGAAGAGTGGCGTCTCTGTTACCTTCAAAATCGTCATCGCGAACAACTATCAACTTCCCGCTCAAATCACGAACACCCTCGAGTACTCGAAGTGGTGACAAATCCGTCGGTTGACGAGTATCGATTTTAAACACTTTCTGCGCATTCCAAATTATTCGGAGTAAATTACACGGCAACGCAACACGACTGCTGCCCGACGAAAAAATCGAACGCAATACTTCTCTATCTCGCTGCAAAGTCGCCCACTCGGTCTCCAATTCCATTTCGACTTGCGAATTTTTTCGTATCTCCATCACCAAATCGTGACTAAACGTCTTCTTCAACAACTTCTTACTTCGCACATCCATCTTAAACTTCTTCTCGAATATCGCATTAGACAAATTTACCGACGGCAACGATTGGAATTCGACTGCACTGCCATCCATTCCATCTTCTCCGTACTTCAACTGAATTAACTGCCCCGTACTGTTTCGAATTGTGCCGTCGTAACTGGCCATCACGCTCTCCATCGCCTTGACCAGTCGTCTCTGGATGTAACCCGTCTCTGCCGTTTTGATGGCCGTATCGATAAGACCTTCTCGACCACCCATTGCGTGAAAAAAGAACTCGGAAGGAGTCAGTCCGGACAAATACGAATTTTCAACAAATCCACGACTTTCGGGGCCGAAATCGTCCTTCACAAAATGAGGCAACGTTCGTTTATGAAAACCGAATGGAATTCGACATCCTTCCACATTCTGCTGTCCGACACATGCGATGACTTGCGCAATGTTGATTTTCGACCCTTTAGCTCCCGACACGACCATTGCCTTGAGATTGTTGCTCTCCGACAGACTCTTCTGCGCAATGCTTCCTGTTTTGTCACGCGCCTCATTTAGAATTTTATTCACGCTATTCTCGAATGTTTTTTTCAACGAATTTCCTGGAGTCACGCTCAATTCTCTCGCGTGTGTCTTGTCAATCACACAAGACACGTCGTTTTTCGCCTTTTCAATCGTACTCCGTATCTCCGAATATGTCTCAGTATCCGCAATCGCATCTGAAATTCCGATCGTGTGTCCTTCGATCATCAGCCAGTTATTAACTACCGTTTGGACATGCGAATAAAATTTGCCAGCTTCGTCTGACCCGACTTCCAGAGCCAGAATGTGCAGAAGAGATCCCGATGATGTTCCCAATGTCTTCTTGCATAAAATACCGCAAATCAATTCGCCATTTTCGATTAATACTTTCGTATCTCCGGGTGAAATCCACCAGTAGCGATTTTCGTCTTCGTCGTCCGGATGTGTGGAATGAGTACGAATTAAATTCACGTTTTTCGGAATAGTCATGGAAAAGAGCTGCTTGCCAGTCCACAACGGTTTCGGCTTGAGGACGGCCGGAATTGGCATTTTGCCGTCCCAATTCGGCAGATGCAAAAGCAGATTCATGAAATCGGCTTTTTCGATGAAAATATCTCTCTTGGTCATTTTACCGACGCCGGTCAGTGTGTCTTGTACGATGCCCATCACTGGTCGATTCGATTGCGGAGTTATGATTTGTTTCGGCACCATTGCAAGTTGTTGAATTTCTGCTCGTGATTCGACCGACTGCGGAACGTGAAGATTCATTTCGTCGCCGTCAAAATCTGCGTTGTACGGAGTCGTGACGCTGAGATTCATACGAAATGTCGACCAGGGAAGAACTTTAACGTAATGTCCCATCATCGACATCTTGTGGAGAGTAGGTTGTCTGTTAAAAACAACGATGTCGCCGTCTTGAATGTGTCTTTCTACGATGTATCCGCACTGCAAGTGCAAGTCGCTAGGGCTTGTGTTGAAACGTAAATCGAGTCGTTGACCACTGTCTCGAATCAAGTATTTCGCGCCTGGATATTGAGTCGCTCCTTTTTGCACGAGTTCTTGCATCTTGTCGATGTTGTAAGGCGTCACCAACTCCGGATACGTAAGATTCTGCGCGATGGTTCGAGGAATTCCCACTTCGTCGATTTTCAGATTCGGGTCCGGAGAAATGACGGTTCGTGCAGAGAAATCAACACGTTTTCCCATCAAATTTCCTCGAAATCTTCCTTCTTTCCCTTTCAACCGCTGTTTAATCACACGCAGGGGGCGACCGGATTTTTGCATGGCTTTTGGCACTCCGGATATTTCGTTGTCAAAAAGTGTCGCGACGTGATATTGCAACATTTTCGTGTTTTCGACGATGATGTGATTCGCAGCTCCCTTTCCCTCGTTACGAAACAATTCGTTGTTAACTTTGACGATATCGAAAAGCTTGTGAGTTAAATCGTCTTGGCTGCGAGTAGAACCGAATGCTACAACCGAAGGTCTGACGGCAAGTGGGGCGACGGGCAGCACAGTCATGATCATCCAATCTGGCCTCGAATATTTCGGACTGAATCCAAGAATGATAGATTCCTCGTCGGAAATATTTTTTAAGATTTCTCGCGCTTTTTCGGCGGTAAGGACAATTTTTCGTTCCTGCGATTCTTCGTCGATTTCTTTCCATTCTGCGATTAACTCCAAACCATTTTTCTTGATTATCGGTTGTAATCGACCACATCCGTCGTGACATGGATGACTGTCGTGATTTTCCTGATCATTCGTAACATCTTTCGAATCGATTTTGTCTTGACTTTCGCAGATCTTCTTGTTCTTGCACAACTCGTACATGTGCAAGAATCGTTTTCGATTAAGTCCCTTAGTTCTGCTGACAACATCGACGACTTTCGGATGTTTGGGACTGATTAAAAGTTTTGAACAGAAGAAGCATACGCATCGAAGACATTTCAATGTTTTCAACATAAATCCTACGTGAAATACCGGTTTTGCCAAATCAATGTGGCCGAAATGGCCGGCGCATTCGGTCATGTTGCCCCCACAAGTAAGGCATCGCGATGTACGATCAACCACGCCCTGTCTCGGGTCCATGAGACCCTGGAGTTTCGGTTTTCCGCTTTCGTAGAGAATGGGAAATTTAATTCCATGGATGGTAACGGAAGATTTTCGAATTTCATTCGGGTTCCAGATGCCGAACTGAACAGATTTTACTTCACGCACAGGTACAATCGAACTGTTAGTGACTGACATTTCGAAGTGAATACAAAGAGAAAAGGAGTGCACTGAAGTGTGGCTGTTGTGGTAGCTTATAAAGTAATGTGATAAACGTTTTCTAGACGATTAAGATGTTCAAGAAGAAACCATAAATGCTGCGAAGAACAGACGTTATAAAAAGATGTGATTGAATTTATTTTGCAGAAGAATAATCAAATAAATGTTGTCGAAGTCATTCTTCTTCATGGTTAATAGAAATAGTTAATATTAAGTTGTTTGTTAAGATTTTAAACAAAATATAGTTTACAAGACGGTGTAAAAATTTAGAACACATCGTAGTTTTAAAATATTAAAAAATGAATTTTAATCTACGATAATTTACTGTAATTATCTCGACATCTTATTACAACTTAATTCCTTATTTGTTTGATTACATGAATCAAAATTGAATACTAATATTATATTACAAATTATATCTGACAATATTAATTTTCACACAATGCATTATATTAATCATATTATTTACGGTACTCTTAATCAAAATAAAACCATTTTCCCAAATACAGTCAAAAATTGATAACGAAAAGAACCCAAGAAAAGCCAACCAAACAAAGTCTACAGATGAACGAAAATTCAAATTTTATTGAAACGAAAAAAAAAAAAAAAAAAAAAAGGTAACTAGTAGGCCCGACATATACAGTATACAGTACTAACGCCACGAGACGGCTAGAACTTGAAGTTTATCACTTCTCGACAACTAAAAAAAACTCACCATACAGTAAAGACTTTTTTCTCTGCAAAGTCAACTTCTTGCAGACATAAAAAAAAGCCAGTCAAAAGTTAGTTGGAAAACAGAATAAAAAGATATAAAAAGTTATACTGAACAACCAACCAACTTAAAGCAATCAAAAAAGTTAACAAAAGTTACGAGATTTGAAATGTTGAATGAAATGGATAAGAAGTCGGCAGTTAAGGGATTAAAGATGGGTGGAGTAAAGAAGAAAAATTGTGAGGTTTGCATTAAAGCAAAATTATGCAAAAAAAAAAAAAAAAAAAAAAAACGGACAGTGCAATGCATCTTTACCATCCACACTATTGTTGATACCTAGTGATTGTTTATTTAACTTTAGATTAACAATTTGTTCATATTAGAGTATTATTGATATAAATAAAAGAAATTTTATCCTAATTGCTAAATTGGTCTGTGGAGTTTCTAATTATGTTGATATTGACACTGCATCTTTTACTGGTATGCTTGACATTGTTATAAATCAGATAACTGCTGAAGCTTACATTATTTATTTTTTATCCTGAACACTAAACAAATATTTCTAGGTGGCTAGAACTTCATGTTTCAACAAGAACATGCTTGTGATAACAATTTTAAGTTTATCTCAAAATTGGCATAATGAAAAATGCCATTCATTTTGATTGACATTCTGGTCTTTGAACCCTAGTATCATGTAAAATGCTTGATACTTATTGTTAATGGTTATCTTGTATGAAATGTATGTGGTAGAGTACTCAAGGTTGGCCAGTCCTGGTCGCTGGTCATTTCTTCTAAGGCATCAAATCTCTAGTGTAAAGCACTAAAACTCATATTCGCACGTTTATAATACTTAATTTTGTCATGGGTTGAGATTTTAGACCATTTAGAATAAAATACATTAAACTTTCTAAACGTTTGATCCGCAAGTTTCAACTTTCTAAACTTTAGACGCGCTTGAAGTTTAGAAATGTTCCCAGAAATTAGTTATGAAAATAGTGATTGTTAATTGTATTATACATCATTAGAAAGAGGAAATGTTACTCTACAAGATTTTATAAAACTTTTAAGGATCCCATAATTTAAAAAAAATTTATTTGAGTTTAAAGGTAGAAGTTGAAATATTTTTTCCAACTTTCTAAACTTTTGACGCACACTTGTACATGAACAGTGAGCGAAGATTGAAATTACTGACTCGAAAGTAGAGATTAGTTGCACAACTTGCAAGCAAGTAACACACGACAGCAACCTGAAATTTGTGAACAAGGAAAGAAAACAATGCCGACAGACTTGCCTGGAAAAAGCATAAGGCCTCAGGTGCAACACCAAGCAGAAACCGAGTTAAGACTAGTTTAAAGAAAAGTAATATGCAGTCTGTATCCAAAAGAAAAAAAAAACAAGAGAGAGAAAGATGAAAGAGGATAAAAAAGCCAGAACAAAAGACACCAAAGACAGAAATTACAGAGAGCAAGAAGAGAGAGAGAAGAAAAAAACGATGTTGCTCTGAGCAAAGCTAGTGCTTTACTAAAGCAACAATACATCTTCAGTTACAAAGAAAACTCTTAAGAAT
>JAQFZP010002393.1:0-13885 GCA_034695745.1 Geophilus truncorum | reverse complement strand
TTTTGGAGATAGAAGAACTGAATACCGCAATTCCCAATCAAATGAAACCACTCACGTGCAATGCGAGAGTTCATCACTATAAACTAGTCTCAACATGGCTGCAATGGGTTGACGTGAAATGTAGCAATTCATCGAATGCGACAGCGTTCCAGTGCAAGGTTGTGGTCAGTGATCGTCTAGAATGAGTGTGTTGACAATCAACTGTGAAATCAGCCGATAAAATGGGTTCGCAAACCCTAGAAATATTGCGGCAGGGTGTGTGGGCTTCGATCACTGGTGGTTGGTTTTACGATCCTCATCAAGAAGTCTTATGCAATACACTTCATCTGTACGTCTGGTTGTTTTTGTTATGTTTTCCCTTCACTCTATATTTGGTAAGTTATCATTCTTTCACCAAGGTGAGCTGACATGGCCGTGCGACTTTTCGCACGTTATTGCTCATGGTTCGCTCCCATTTTGTTTACAGTGCCTCCATTTTTTTTCTGAAAAATAAACGTTTGTTTTTTGTTTCAGTATTTCCCTCCAACTGTCTTCATTTGGACCTTGTATACGGTGACAGTCGGCATTCTATTCATTGTAATTAAAACGATCAACTACCGCATGCATCTCATGTTCGATACTAGCGAGTGTATTCAGGTATCGAGTGATACGAGTATAAAATCGGATGATCAGGACAGTAAAAGTTCGTTCAGCAGGAACAGAAAGTGAGTTGTGGCGTTGTGAATGAAGCTGATTGATTCTAAATAGGTTTATTTTGCAGGGACACTGAGGGCATTGAAATGACAGAGTTGAAATCCAAGTGCGACACACCACCGGTGCAGTGCAGTTCTCGGAATTCGATTGCGGACGGTCTGAGTCGAAAGGATTCGATGGAATTTAATTCGAGGATTTTAGATTCGATGGAATTAATTAATAAAATTGTCATGGATGATATTGAACCGAAGCCACGCAGCAGCACGATCGGTATAATTCAGTATTAAAGTTTTGTAAACATTTATTTTTATTAAATTTGGATATTGTGGATAATAGATTTAAAAGTCGATGTACATCGGAACAACAGTTCGGGGAGCTCTGAGGACACAGCTGTGAAACCAATCATGGACAAAATCAACACGCAAAGAGGTGATAAAAGTTCCACGCTGGACAGTCCGAAATTAGGCGGTAAAAAAGTTGAATTTGGAAATTTGTAAAGTTTTCTCATTTTCTTTACTATAAACAGATAGGTCAGCTGTTAGTAAAAGTGAAAACGAAGTCAATTTGGAAGATGTTTTAGTCATGGAGTCTTCTTTTACCAAACCGCTTTCTTCAAATGATCATCATATATTTTTAGGTTTAAAATCATTACATTTTTATTTTTTTTATTATTATTATTTTTTTGTAAATTTAAAAAAAAATATATCTATTTTTGTTTATTACCCAGATCCACAAGACGACAAGCAAAAACTCAACAGTCAATCCGTAGAATCACATCAATCGGGAGATTCAATAGCCACGTCTTCAATGTGCGCCAGCATTCCTGGACGGCGTTTTTCCAACATGTCAAACTTAGCTTGCAGCCTACCCAGCAGTTCCTCCAATGTCCTCAAAGCCACCGGCTCACTAGAACTAGGTTTCCCTCTGGAAGAAATGGACGCACGAGTTCGACTCGGTCATTCGAAGTCGAGGCATGGCGATCGCGACAAAAGAGTCGTGAGGAGAACGCGGAGTGCGCTGGAGACGTGCGTCCCTCCACCTTCGAATGCACCTCCACCGTCACATCCGGTCAGTTTAGAAGGAATTAGTGCACACGGCAAGTCTCGCAGTCACTACGGCGGCGGTCGCAGCTATGACTTCTTTCTCCGCTCGAGTTTCAGCGAAGACATTAAACCGATCGCAGAACAAACCGACGAATTCCAATCCGCTGCCGGCGAAAGGACAGAAAATCTCGGCGACGACCGATTACACACATCGCAACTCGCTCGCCATCAGTCGTTGGAGTCTCCCCACGATCGATGCTCGGAAACAGACCTGCCCCGAAAGGCTTTTCACTCGACGAACGCCACTTCGCTCAGTAGTCAATCTCTCGACAACGCTTATCCAAACTCATACGATAAATATTTTACCGAAAGGGTTAAAATGAATGAAGAAACACCAAGAGCAAGTGGCGGATCGGATGCTCCAGATGATGAATGCAAACCGGAGGTTGTGAGTGCGAGAAAAAACAGCGACTCGCGGCCGTTGGAAGTAGAAGTAGTCGCCAAGCCGAGGTGTCTCCTCGAAGTGAGTGCGCAACATTCGGGCAGTAAATCGAGTTTGAGCGAAAGCGGTTCCGCTGGACAGAGTGAGACAACATCATCGTCGCAGGTTGACAGCGATGGCAGCTCAACCCTTACCCTGAAATCGAACGTGCCTACGGGGACCAAGCCAAAAACTATAGAACAAATGGAGAAAAAAGAACACGTTAAAACGAATGCACAGAAAGAAAAGATCGATTCGAGACGGGAGGAACGACAGTCATCCGTTGGGAGTATTTTGGGATTGGATTGGTTGTTTAGTCCTGAAAGCAACTCGAATTCATCAGGTTTTTGTAGTTATTTTAATTGTTTTTAAGTCAATAATTAATGAACATTAATTATATTTTTAACAGTGGAGTCAGCTGAAGTTTCATCTGAAGATACGAAAAGTAGTACGACTGTAGACGGTGAACCTGAATTTGTGAATTTGCTAGCAGCAGGCGGTAGACGGTCTTCGTCTCCAGATTACAATATGGCCAGTTCGTCGCAAGGTGCTATTCCGAAGCGCAGACCCGTCCAACAACATTCTTCGACCTCGGAAGGTTAATTTTTTCAAGTTATGAAGAGTGAATTTGAGAATTAAAGTAATTTTTGTTTAGAAAACGAGGAGCGGCCGTCGCCGTCTCATTCGACTACCAGTTTATCGCACGGCGACCTGAATAATCCGGGAATATTAAGTAGAAGATTGATAGAAATTCTTTATAAATCAGATCCGCTGGAATGTGAAAGAGAACTTAGAAAACTTAAAAGGGAAATCGACATGAAACGTAATTATTAATTTTTGTTTATGCTGATTTGCTTGCATAAGCGATGATGATAATCGAGCCGGAAATGTTTCCCGCTTAACATTAGGCAAAATAGAAATAAGTCCTGAAAAGGAATCCACTTCTGAGAAAGATGGAGATGGTAACAATGAAGGTTATACGCTTTCTTTCTTTAAAAAGAGATTTATCGCAACACGTTGGTGAGAAATTTACCTTTTCCTACTTATTTCATTCAATTTGCAGTTATTCCGACGACTAAACGAAGAAAAATCGCAGCTAGAAGACGACGACTTCGTTTGGGCGGTGTTACCAATCCCGATTCAGCCGTGCGAGCGACAGAATTGTCTTCCCTTCTTCCCGGGTCTGGTTCGACAGTAAATTCCAACGAATCAAAGTAATTTTAAATTATAAAATAGAAAATTAATCATTTGTAAATATTTCGTTTTTTTTTTTTTTGTGTTTTTTTTGTAGTCGGAAAAAGCAAAAGTCATCAAAGAATCAACTCGATGGTGGACCGCCGTTATCAGCTTTGTCTTCGGTGTTATCTGGTCCTGGAATGCACCTGGCGAATTCGCACAACGATACAACAACTGGTGCTGTTCACTGCTTCCAAGATGAATACGGTATAAATAAAAATAAAAATTTTGTGACCGAATAAATAAATTATTTTCAAAATTCTGTTATTCAGGTAATTGGCTTAGCTATACATTTGATGAAAACAGCAGTGGTACGGCGTCTGGTTTAGTTCCTGTCTCCCAAAATAAATTATTAGGCTTTATGAACAACCAAGAACAAGATTGGTAAATTTAATTATTTGTAAAATGTCAACTTTTTATTTATGGGAAATTAATTTTAGGGAGAACTGCTCTCAATATTCGTCTACCTCCGATTCAACAGTGATTTTAGATAGTCCAGCTGCCGTTTTTATGCCGCCGTTCAACGAAGACGGGATCCTCACTCCAAACAGTCACACGGACGATTTCGCCGCCATGCCCACGGCTGAGCCCGGGCCTAGTCCATTTCCTTTCCTCTTATTTGCCAATCAGCTGCTTGACCGGACTCAAAACGTGATCGGGGTTCCGGTTATAGGCCGAAACGAAGCAAATATTTCCCAAGCACCTAGTTTGCAAGGAGGAACCGTCATCGAATTGAGCAATTGCAACAAATTGAAATTCCTAGACGACAGACTACACAAACCAAAACAATATTATAAATTCTGGCTCATCCCATGCAAATTTATCAAGATTCACTTCGATCGTTTGCAATTACTAGCTTTGTTAGACAGAAATATCGGACTTTCGGAAAATTTCTTATCAGTGATGTTAGCTGTTCTCGTTGCTCTCCTTGGTGCGTTACTTCTAAGTGCTAAGTTCTTTCAAGATGTTTGGATATTTGTTTTTTGCGTTGTTATTGCTAGTTGTCAATATTCGTTATTAAAAGTAGGTCAATTATTAATTAGAAGTTTAAGGTGATATAAATTGATGATTTTTGCTTGTTTGCAGAGTGTACAACCCGATGCAGCTTCTCCAACACATGTAAAATTTTTTTATTAATAAGTTAGATTTATTTGTTTATTTGATATTTTTTTTCAGGGGTTTAATCGGATTATATCCTACAGCCGTCCAGTTTACTTCTGTCTATGTTGTGTGTTGGTTTTAATTTTGCAATCTGGTATAGACAACAAAACATATCAAACAACGTTTACGTTGTATGGGTTGTACTTCACCGATCACAAACTACTATTGTTTGCAAGAGATTTGTTAATTGGTAATGTTTATTTTTTAATTTAAAAATAATGTATAACAAGAATTAATTTTATTTTTTCTTATTTGCAGTTTTTCTCCTTTGTTTTCCTATAACGTTTAGTCTAGGATTGTTGCCTCAAATAAATACATTTACCATGTACTTAATGGAACAAATAGATATTCATATATTTGGTGGAAATGGTAATTTCAGCTAAATTTACCTGATATAAATATTACGTTTTTATTTATTTTCTATTATTTTTTTTTAGCCACAACTAGTTTAATTTCGTCAATATACAGTGGTTTACGAAGTGTTATCGCAGTAGCGGTTCTCTACGGATTCGCATATGGAGCACTCAGGGAACTGGAGTCTACATCACCTCATAATATAATGTTCTCTATTTTCTGTGGATTGCTCGTTTCTCTATGCTACCATTTAAGTCGAAATTCAAGCGATCCCACCGTTTTGTGGGCATTAATTCGTAGTCAGCTGTGGCCGGATGAACTAGGTCACACAGAGGGGGAATTGATCGACCCCTTACCGGATAAATTAAAAACAACAGTGGTATTTATTTATATTTACTCACATTTATACCTTGAATTAATGTTTAAAAATATTATTTTTTTTGCAGTATAACAGACTAAAGTCGGATGCAATTGCCTGTACTTTAATTGCAGTATTAGTTTTTGCTGTTCACATTAGTACTGTTTTCGCAGTTCTTCAGCCTGCTTTGAGTATTGTTTTGTACAGCATAACTGGTTTTCTCGGCGTTATCATTCATTACATCATTCCTCAATTACGTAAACAACTCCCATGGTTATGTTGTTCCCATCCAATTTTTCGTCCGCACGAGTACAGGCAATTTGAAGCCAAAGGTGACACTTTGTGAGCAAAAATGTTTTTCCAGTGGTTAATGTCAGTTTTTATCGCTAGATGCCGCAAAAATTATGTGGTTTGAAAAATTATTCATCTGGCTGTGGTTTTTCGAAAGAAATATAATGTACCCATTAGTTTTTTTGAGTGCCTTAACCAAAGATTCATCACAAATAGTGAAAAAATTTGGCATTTAGTAAGTTTTCGAAAGTAATTTTTAGTTTATCTTAAATTTGTAATTGAAAATGTATTTTTGCAGTGGAGGATCTATAGTCGTTGTGATCTGCAGCATGAAGTGCCTGCGAAATTCGTTCTCAGATACAACGCGTCAATATTTCATTCTCATATTTACTTATTTTTTTTTCAACTTCGATTACAAAGATTCTTCCGAAACATTCCTAGTAGATTATTTTATAATGAGTATCGTGCTCGCTAAGGTATGATTACAATATTTAAAGCAAATCTGATTTATATATTTATTTTATTTTATTTTTAGTTGTACGAATTCATCCTGAAAGTGCGTTTTATTATTACTTATATTGCTCCTTGGCAAATCACATGGGGGTCAGCCTTTCATGCGTTTGCACAACCGTTTAGTGTGCCTCGTATCCTTTTATCTCAATTAATTTACATTTTAAAATGTATCAAATATCTTTAACCAAGATTTTAAACAGATTCTGCAATGTTATTTATTCAAGCTGCAATTTCCGCAATTCTTTCAACGCCCTTAAACCCCGTTCTTGGAAGTGCAATTTTTATTACGTCATACGTTCGTCCCATCAAATTCTGGGAACGTGATTACAAGTACCATTTGGCATTTTATTTTCGGTATTTCTGGTAAAATATATATATATTTTAAAATTTTAGCACTAAACGAGTGGATCATTCCAACACGCGCCTCGCTATGCATCTCGAACGAAACCCGGGTGCAGACGACAACAACTTAAATTCAATATTTTATGAGCACCTTACTCGTTCTCTACAGCACAGTTTGTGCGGTGATTTGCTCATGGGTCGATGGGGAAGCGTAGCACAAGGAGATTGCTTCGTTCTCGCTTCCGATTACCTCAATTGCCTTATACATATCATCGAAATGGGCAATGGTTTGGTATCGTTCCAGATGAGAGGTCTGGAATTTAGAGGAACCTATTGCCAACAACGAGAAGTCGAAGCCATCAGCGAAGGCGTCGAGGAAGACGAGGGCTGCTGCTGTTGCGAGCCCGGACATCTGCCACACATGTTGTCGATGAACGCCGCGTTCAACCAACGTTGGCTGGCGTGGGAAGTGACGGCGACTAAATACGTGCTCGAAGGGTACAGCATAACGGACAACAGCGCTGCTTCCATGCTGCAGGTGTTTGATCTGCGTAAATTGCTCATCACTTACTACGTCAAGAGTATTATCTACTATACGGTACGGTCGCCCAAGCTGGAGGAGTGGCTCACGGCATCGAGCATTCAGGAGGCGCTGAAGGCGACGCACGACAAGAACTTCGTCGATCTGGACCCGGTGTTCAGCATGAATATCGACGAGGACTACGATTTTCGAGCTTCGGGCATCTCCCGTAACAGTTTCACCAACGTTTATTTGCAATGGGTTCAGTATTGTGCTGGAAGGAGAGAAAAAGTATAAAAATGATTATTATTTGGTGTTGGTTTTATAAATTTTTAATGTTTGAAATCTCTTTCACAGGCTGTCGACTGCAGCCGAGAGTCAATTTTAGTCTCCTTGTGCTTTTCTCTGAGTCTTCTCGGGCGCAGGGCTCTCGGTACTGCATCACATAATGCCTATTCTAGTGTGGATTTCTTCCTCTACGGGTTACACGCTCTGTTCAAAGGCGATTTTCGAATCACGTCGCTCCGCGACGAATGGGTCTTTTCGGACGTGGAACTTCTGCGCAAAGTTGTGGCGCCCGGAGTTCGCATGTCTCTGAAGCTCCACCAGGACCACTTCATGTCTGCGGAGGAGTACGAAGACCCGCAGATCTTGTACGACTCCATCACGGCGTACGAGCAGAACTTGGTCATTTCTCACGAGGGAGACCCCGTGTGGCGCAACGCGGTTCTTTCCGGCATGCCTTCGTTGCTCGCGCTCAGACACGTGTTCGACGACGGCTCCGACGAGTACAAAATTATCATGCTCAACAAGCGATACCTGAGTTTCCGCGTGATCAAAGTGAACCGCGAATGCGTTCGCGGTCTGTGGGCGGGTCAACAGCAGGAGTTGGTCTATTTGCGCAATCGTAACCCCGAAAGAGGATCCATTCAAAATGCTAAACAGGCATTAAGAAATTTGATTAATTCTTCCTGCGATCAGCCGATCGGTTACCCTATTTACGTTTCGCCCATCACGACGTCGTACGCCGATACGCACCAGCAGCTTTGTAGCATCGTGGGCGGTCCGATGAGCCTGGATGCGATAAAGCAAGCGGTTTTGCAAGTCTGGAGAAGGTTATAAAGTAAAATGGTAGAAATAATTTGTGATTTTAATTTTTTTTTTATGATATTGCAGACTTCGGCGGCGATGTGGGGAAGGATGTTCGAGCGGTGGCTCAATTCCGCAAGAAGAAGCGGGTGTCACGTCACCTGATGGTGTGTATTCAACCGTCCCTTGTATTACAGGTAATGACATTAAGCAGAATTGAAAGTTAGAAAATAATGATTTTTTTTTTTTAAATTTAGGTTTTACTACTCAGTACAGCGGCCACAATACATCTTCCAGTCATTCAGGTGATAGTGCTCAAATTGGTGGCAGCATGGGACGCGTCAATAGTAGTAGTCTGGGCCGTTTACCCAATCGTGGCAGCTTGATATCCAATGTAAGTTCTGCCGGCAAACCTAGTAGTTCAACGTTAACGAGTCTAGCCGGACTTATACCTGGAGACGGTTTGAGCTCGAAAGATTCATCGTCTAAAGAATTAGTCATGCAGAGAGTGCGGGTAAATTTTCTCGAATTTTTTTATTTTTATTTTTTTCATTTTTACATCGGTGAGTTTTCGGATGTAGACAAATGGGTGGTGAAGTCGTAGAATTCCATTTGCTTTTCCTAAAACTCACATTAACCACATGGAATTATGCGTTTTGATTGATTCAGATAGTTGACCCGAGTCAAGTATATGACACCATCAACCTGGGACGAAGAATCGACGTGCAGTGGCCGGACGAAGCGATGCGACAACGAGGCGGGAAAAACAACTGGAAGGATTGGACTCCGGAGAAAGGGATGGAGGGTTCCATCGTTCACAGGTGGATTCCGTGTCATAGGGACATCGGGAGACGCTCTCATGTTGATAGGACTATCGTTTTAGTTAAAATTGATGACAAATATGTGCCAATTGCTGAAGGAGGAATTCAAGATTTAGGTGCAGAGGTGTGAATGAAATTGATTTTCTGAGGTGGATTAGAACAATGTGGCAATGTCCTAGTCAGGTAAACTGTTGTACTTACGACTTAGAATTACTATATTGAGACATTAGATAATATACTTCATCAGATGATCAAATATAGAGTAATTGAAGAGCGAGAGATAATTATCTGTTTGTTATTTTTTTTTCCTCCTTTTTTTGTTTGTTTTAATCATGTGATAAAATGAATCAGGTGATTTTATTGTATGGTTGTTGACGTGCAAATGTACGAACAATGTAAATATATTATAGTTATTATTACATCTCTGGAAGAGTTTTTAATACAGTATTTCTATAAAATGTAGATAGTGAAGTCGTATTTTGAGTTTTTTGTTTTATTATTTTTTTTTAATGAACCATTTCTGATCACAAGACACAAAGAATAAAAATGAAATATATCTTCTAAACTGTAAAAAAAATTATTATTAAACGTTAATCTACGTTGTTTGGAAGATTAATTGATATGTAATATATAATATAAAAAAATTATATTTGTTAGTTTGATCTTTTTTTTTTTTTTTTAGTTTGGAAATAATCACAAGTTGCCTTAAATGTTTTTATCAGTATAAATCAAATCGAATTTTAAGGTGCTACATTTTGCAAAATTGCAACTGAACCGAGTGATGGTGGAAAATGCACAAATTTTGAGTTATTCTTTTGTTTGTGTATAGGTGTAAAATTTCTGTGATTTTAATTTATTTTACACCCCCATTTTATTACCCTTGATAGTTCCATTATTCATGTTATGAACATCGTTATTGTTTTTGCAATATTATGTAATTGATTTCATATTTGTTCACGTGTGCTTGTATAGTTTCAGCATATTTGTAAAGAAAAAAAAAAGAATTAAATTTTGATTTTAAATATAAATACGTTGATCTCATGACATTTGGAGTTTTTTTTTTAATTAGTTTATTTAAAGCATTTAATATCATTTTGAGTCATACACTTTTTCGTCGTTTTAAGAGTCAATTTTATTTTATTACAACTTTTAACTGAAAAAAGAAAGAAAAGTCAGCTGCAAAATATATATATTTTTATAAACGTTTATTTTAGGTTCGTTATGTTCACTATCAGCAAAAAGGAATTTTTATTTAAATGCGAAAATGACCTCTATTTTGAACACGAAGCAAATAAGAATTCAGCAGCAGTACATTTAAATTGTAAAACAACCCCACAAGCTACTATAAAACATTTATAAAACCTGATATCTAACTTATATTACAGTATGCTGTGACAGCACAAACATCCAAATATAAAGAGAAACCTGCAGCTACTTGTTATATTGCAATAAAATAAAAACAAAAAATAAACAAAAATTCCAAATACACAACTTGATATTTTATTGATATTATAATTAACACTTTAGTAACTAACGTGCAGGAAGATTTTTATTTTATATACCGATCCAAATCTTGTACAACAACAACTTCAGTCTACACAAAATGCCCGGATATTGTTAATTTTTTTGTACGTTTTTTTTTTTTTTAATAATTTTTTTACAGACACAAATCTGCCAAGAAAATGTCTTTGCAGGTCTTGTGTATATACAAATAAACATTTTTTTCCTCGTGTCTTTTAAACCCATATTTTTTTTTTTTTTTTTTTTGGTTATAATTTTTTTTTTTAATTTTTATTTTGTAAATAAGCATTTCGAAAAAAATGGACTCAGTTTTTAGACAAATAACCCCTTTTAAGCTTATGCTCTCAACTAAATGCAGTTTCATATTCTGGAGCAAGAGAGCACATTATCGTTATTTTTTTCGTAATTACAATAACTCCAGAAACCACAAATATGATATAATTATAATTATTACTGTTACTGTTAAAATAATAATAAACAAAAAAAAAATTCATGAGGGAGGGTTACCTATTCTTTTTTTTTTTTTTTATAAACAGTTTAAAAAGGTAGCACTTGATTGTGTTATAATAGTCCTACGAATTTCGTAATCAACTAGCGGCAGATAACATTGACGTCGTTATGTCCAGAACACCACAAATATGCTACCAACTGCTTCCGTGTCCATTTTCCTAAAATTAAAAAGTAAATATAGAGAAAAACGAGACAAAACTCAATTTCGTACATTGTCAGTTGTTTTTGGTCGTAATTTCTCGAACACTGACTCGATAAAACCTCTCCTGTTAATAAAAACAAAAATATAAGTTAAAAGGAATTAGGCACTAGTCTTCTTAAATCTACTTGGCACTTAATCCACCACCAGGAGGAAGATTTGGTATTTCTTCTTCAGACAAAATCTGCATGACGTGAAGCAGTTCAACTAGTTCTCCTTGTTCCAAAATCCCTGTAAATTAAAAAAAAATATATATAAGCAAATAAATAAAAAATATAAAAACCCAAATTTTACCAATTATTCTTTTTTCCAAATAATTTTCTAACTCTCTTTCATTTCTAACCGCCTCCTCTGAAACTTTTGGTGCTCCAGGAAAGGTGACTAGGACAATACTCATATTATCTCTGCTTCCCTGTATTAAATCAAAAAAAAAAAAAAAAAAAAAAAATTGTATTAAAATTTAAAACCTAAACAACTGCACGAAAATACCTTATAAAGACAAGTATCTATCACTTCGTTGCATATGGTCGTCAAGTTGTCACTAATTAAAAGTCTAGACCTGACGAAATCACACAATTCATCGTTGGACATCACGTCCCAAACGCCGTCGCAGGCCAGGATGAGGAATTCGTCGTTCTCGTTATCCCTCTTTTCGACAAAAATCTCCGGCTCGGGCGATACTAACTGTTCACAAGGTCCCTTTCCTTCTACTTGTTTGTACTCAAAATCACCCAAAGCGCGCGACACTGCCAAAGAGCCGTTGACGCGCTGGATCATCACGCTCCCGCCTGCATTTTGAATGCGTTCTTTTTCCACTGGATTGATAGGCTTATGGTCTAAGGTACTAAACATGACTTTTTTATCTCTCGACAGCACGGACCGCGAGTCGCCGCAATTCGCCACGAAGATGTGGTGCGAAGAAATCATACAACAAACGGCCGTCGAGCCACTCTTGTCTTCGCTGATCAGCGAGCGCATCTTCTCGTCCAGGCGCAGAAACCCGTCGCGAATTCCCGTTTTCACATTGTCCACGTTCGTCTGGCCGTTGCTCGACAGGTCGCAGTTGTTCGCACTCTTGCAAAACTCCTCGTTCTGCGTGATCGAGTCGAGAAGGTTCTCGGCGCAGTGGGCCGACACTCGTGCGCCGGCGTGGCCGTCGAACACGGCGAAGAACGACCAGTCTTCGAGTCCTTGAGGTAAACCGAGCACGGCACAGTGGGCGTCCTCCATCTCGATACGCCATCCTTGCATACTGCTGAGTGAGTACCTGAGTCCATTACCCGATCCATGTTGATTGTACTTGTCGGTTTTCGGTTTGTCCAGAAAAGCGCCCATTTTCGATTTTTCTTCTTTCTCGTGTCTTCTTTGTTCGAATTACTTCAACCTTCGTGTAATAAAAGGCATAAAATTAATTTGATTTTAATGTAAAATTGGGGAAAATTCCCAAGTTTAAAAAAAAGTCGTGTCGTACCAAAGTGTAAGAGAAAATCAGAGATTACTCACTTGTATTGTAACGGGGTTAAAGTACATGGAATTTTTATCTTTTTATTTTGGTGAAGCCTAAATTTCGAAAGATTACCACTGATTTCCTCACAACATGCACTCATATTTACACTCTATTCAACACGAATTGCTGCCCAACTGTAATTTCATGCTTACATAAATCCAACATTTAGAAAAGCAGAAAAAAATTTAAATTTTTTTTTTTTTTTTTTTTTTTTAGAATTTCATTTTCCCATGTGTTAGTAAATAGCGAGTAAATTCATTGCAGCTGGCGAATTAAAGTTTGCAATGCAGGATATTTAAATTTGGAGTAAAAAATAATTCTAAACTGATTCGTTTTTACCTACCAAAGTTCAAATTGTGAAAAGCCGCCAATGAACTTTTTGTGGAGACGCAAACCAAGATCGGATTGGAATAAGACATGTTGGAACAAGAGCAATGTGTGCGATATGAATCGAATTGCAACTGTTTAAATTGTGTTACACATTAGCCGTAAAACAAGTTTGTTCCAGTAAAAAATTGGTAAATATACAACAACAGTGCAATGGCGGACATTTTATCAACGCAGGCGCAGTTTGCCAATTACGCACAGTGTGGCCACCAAAAATAGCTTTCAAACGATGATGTCATCGTTCACCAATCACAGCACGACTTGTGTGTAATTTGTACAGTTGAGGAAAATCAATTTCTTCGTGTAATTAGAAACGAAAGAAATGTAAGCGTTTAATTTTTCAAGTCATGTGTATAAATTACACTTAATCGCATTTCCTCATCTTATTTCTTATTTTTCGACAATGGAATAGATTAGAGCATAGCCTGGTGGCGGATTTGAGAACTAAAAATTCATTCAATAAAACCTAAAAGCATAATCACATATACACTAAACACGAAAAAATGTCTTTATTCAAATTCTACAATCGCCTGACGCCAAAAACTACTTAACGTCGGCTTTATCACGCAGAAAAAACATTTTCATTCTGTTTAAAGTGCTGTCGTATTCTTTTTCAATCTGTTTTAGTCCTTCGTTCGAAACGACCTTTCTGCACACGTCTGCGGGTTGTCCTGTAGCAGAAGACTCGAACCGTCTCTTGTACTTGTCTCCGTAGTAATTAGTGGCGATTCGATACAAACTTGCATGAATTTTTTCACATTCTTGTTCGTTTACAACAGACGTTTCGCCCTGACGAAAACCTTGTGCAATTTTAACTCGTACATGTTCGCCGAGATCACGTCCTGATTTGGTTGGATCT